>VYZU01052851.1:11032-42969 GCA_013401355.1 Ceyx cyanopectus | reverse complement strand
GCTGATTTGCACACATCTATATTTGCTGCCATCAGTCACTACAGATTATGGTGCAGTCACCACGTTTAGACGTGGTAGTTGAGTTTAATAATTGATATATCTCTTTATAGTTATTTTATATGTATATCTCTTTATAGTTATTTTATATGTATTTCATTTCATCTCGTTGGTTTTTAGTAGTTTAATAACTTAGTAAAAGTCCCCACGTGCTGAGCATCTCTATTCTACATCACATCCCACTGCTTCACAAGATGGCTTCAATGACCAGTCCCACTCACCATTGTAGTTTCTGCTATTGAACCAAAGCTGTTGATAAATATGTTGCAGGTAACATTTACAGGAGGACCTGCAAGTTGAACAATAAATAGAAAAATTGACAGGTTGTGTTCATGACATATATTAAGCACTGTTGTTCTCTTGCCAATGGCATCATAGCACTTACCATTGTGGTTTCTGTGACTGATCCAAAACTGTTGATAAAAATATTGCAAGTAACGTTTACTGGAGGACCTGTGGAATGCAATAAAAATATTGCAATATACATTGAAACAAAAGTACAGATCCCTCAGCCTCCGTACAATCTGGTACAGATGTGGCTGAAAACAAGTAGAAAGTGAGTTTTCCCAAACAGATCATCAGAAAAAACGTTATCAATACTTGTTCCATTCACCTGGTTTCATTAGGTGTTGTTACATAAATACACAGAACTACATCCTTACATTTAAGGATTTATGAGAAGAGTTGAGGAAGGGCTTCACATTTTTTTCTTTAGCCACAGTAGCAGCACAGAATATGCTTTAGCATTCCAACTGCTCCTCTATCCCTTCCTTCTCAGACTTAAAATAAAAGATTATCTCCTCACACCTCTTTAAGTCTTTATGTAAAGGCTTGAGACTGAAATTCCCAGCAAGGGCCACTTTTCACATTGACTCCTGTTCACTGAAATGGGACTTAGACAAACATCTTTGTGCACCTGATTTAGAGTTGTCTGCCTTGCCATAAGCATTTACTACAGCAATATCTGCTCTGGCTTGACACAGCTTTTTTCAACAGCTGTCTGTAATCTCTTCCCTCCCACCTCTTTTCATGTTATTCAGCAGTCACCAACGTGTAACAGAATGAATGGGGACTTAATATTTAATTAGTTGTCTATTAGCTTCCTAGCTCTTTAGACGTGATGAAATAAACAGGGGTTCTCGACTGAATCAAAAGGGATTAATGCTAAATGCCTGAATTTCAGTGGAACAAAGTTGATACAAGCATTGAGTATCAAGTAGTTTCTTCTCTCTTTTATCATTATTATTTTTAATCACATAATTTTCCTTATATTAAGAAATTGTCAGTGCACAGAATATAAAAACCTACATTTGGTTTCTTTTGCAGATATGAAATTACTTTACAAATTATGTCAACATTGTTATTTTCTTCTTTTAAAAAATTGAAAGATAAAGTAATACCCAGTGAAATCCTGTACACTATCAACCTCCCAAGTGCTACATCACCCACCTTCAAGGAAACAAATATTTGCTTTGGGAAGAAAAAAGAAACAGTTTTGAGGTTGTTAAATTCCAATGAAATGTGTTGTTCAAGTCAGTTTTTGCAGCTATTGTCCTTAAAAAAAAATAATATTCATTTTTACATTGTAATGTATATTCACTTTCAAAACCAACCTGAACCAAGCTAAATAGTCTGCTCTTCTCCTTCCAGAGTAATGTTTTTCTTGGCCCTTATCAGCATGTCCATGTCTCTCTTGTAATGGCAAGCCCTGAGTTGGACACATCACTCCCACCAACACTGAGCAAAGTGGAAAATCCCCTCCCTCAACCTGCTGGCAATTAGCTCTGTTAATGTAGCCCAGGGCCCCTTCACTGGCCTTCTTTTCTGCAAGGGCACACCTCTAGTTCACGCTTCAGTGTTGACCATGGTCTTTCCTGCAAAGCTGTACTCTATCTGAGCATCTCCCACATCATTCCTCTAAAAAAATTAAGCAAAGTATATTTTTATATCCCCCCACTAGTTTTCCTTTCATTTTTTTGAAGTCACAATGAAAATGTCTGTAACTTGAAAGAACTTGGGAAAAAAAATCAAACAAATAAACAACAAACCAAAAATCAAACAGCAACTACAATAAAAAAAAACCAAAAAACAACAGGACAAACAAACCAACCAAACCAAAACCAAACAACAAATGCAAAACACATAGCTAATGCTCAGATCCACCAGAAAGATGTCTGGTGTTCTGACAAACAGCTAAGATATCACTTTTGTTCCCTCCAGCTCTCCCTGCTTCCCCAGAGGGGCTGCTGCTGCTGCTGCTGCCAGGACTCTGGAATACACTGTCTTGTTGAAAAACCCTGACATTATACTGTGTCATACACCTTCTGTGACTTGAGGGCTCTTAGCACTTACAAACTGTCCTAATCACTCATCTGTTAACCTTCCCCACAAGAAACTTGCACAGACCAAGTATTCCCTTGAATTTGCTGTGGCATATGACCTCATAGTTCCTGTACCAAAGGAGGTTGTGCTGCCATCTGGCTAGAGAGTCAATCCTGTCCTTGTCATCTTCCAGAGGGGGTGGATGCATCCCAATGCCTTGGGGAGTCCACATGTTGAGTGAAGGGTGCTGAAAGATGTGTGGTGAGCCCTGTCCAGCTACTAACTGCAGCTTTTGCTGAGTATTCCACAGATTGAAAACACTCACTCCCCAAAGATTCTTCATTTGGTAGCTTCTTGAGATTTACTTGTACTCTTACCCTGGATATTATCCTAACTGCAGCTAATCATATCTGGATTCTCACATCCATCTCAACTCTGTTTTTTTTTGGTTTCCATGTGCAGCCTTTTTTCTCTTCACATTAATTTCAGTCTTATAGCTGTAATGTCTTTAGTGAGAATATTATAATCATACAAACTATTTAAAATGATACCTGTGCACTCGCCAATTTTCTTTGATATGTGTATTTATTAAGGGATTTTGTAAGGCAAACTAAACCACAGTGCACACACAGTGAACTGTGGGCAAGGCAGAAAGACGTGGAAGTAAAAATTAAAGATAATGAGGCAGAACCACCTCGTGGAATGACAGTGAAAACGTTGGCAAGATATTTACAGCTCTGTGAAGAACCTTTGTCTTGCTCTGTATGTAGTACTTACTGGGCTGCCTTCTGACTTTGGTCCATGTGCCAATGGACATAGTCCATGTTTGGTCCATGTGCCAATAGACATATGCCGTTCTATAAGGAAACAAAAGTGAGCTAACTGCCCTTCTCCCCTTACCACAGGGAGCAGGATAAGTGTTAGGACAGTTTGAAAAGATTCAAATTGATCCTGTCTGAGCGTGGAGATAGAGCAGGCATCCAGGAACAAGACCGAGGGCAAAGTGAAGAGTCAGTGATCCCACCAGGGACTGGACATCCCTTCATCCTCGGAGCAGGAATTTAATGTTTGACTTCAAAAGAGGGAGGAGATCAAGATCTGGGAGAGGGAATGCCAAAGCCCTACAGGCTGCCCTCAGCACTGGTAATCCAGCTCCCAGGACAGCAGGGGAGGGTAGCAGAGCTCGTTGGATGTGGTTTATTAATTGCCAGTTCTGGAGGCAGCTGTGGTTTCCACAGCCATTCCTCAAGCACGCTGAACAGCTTCCAACGTCCGACACACTCCTTATGAGAACGGACACGGAGCCAACCCCTGTGGAGAGCTCTGCTTTTGCAGCTGCACTACTAGAGGTGCCTGAATTACCACTTCAAGAGGCTGGCAATGCATCTCTTCATCACCCTGCAGGCACTTCCCTGTAAGTCAAGCAGCAAGGCTGAGCTACTGCTGGGACACCTCAGCTGGCCGTGGTCATTAGACAGGAGCGAGTTGTTTATCAACCCAGCTTCCTACCTGCTTAGAGTGCAGCAAGCAGGGTAAGGAGTGGAGCACCAATATTAAAGGCAGCTCAGCCAGTCCTGTGGCCAGGGATGATGGATATTGGGCCAGGGAGAGAAAAGCAGCTTTGATGTGCTAGAAAAGTTCCTCTGAGCCACAGGGATCCTGCAGCTGCTCCAGAAGCAGTGCAGCTTGCATGCTTGTTTTCAAGGATCTGTAAAATACGTAGTCTAACCCTGGATGTGAAAATTCACTTTATTTAACAAGTTTTCTTAAGGTTTTAGTAAGCAAGTTGAAGGTAGCCCACAGGTAGTCTTGCAAATACTAGGTAAATCTCTCCCTGTCATTTTTCCTTTGGTCAAAACCAATGTTTTTCTCCATTTAAACATTGTCATCTCATTAGAGTGTTAATTACAAAGGATATATATCAGTCACAGGAACCAAAATGAAAGACACCAGGACAACATAGTTACCTTAAGGCTTACAAATCAAGATGATATTTCATGTTGGAGAGTGGTGCCTTTCATTTGTGAGGCTGTCTTTCTGTGGAATCCATGTGGAGTGCATCACCCTGACTCCCTAAGTATAATCATGCCCACTAAACAGATAATTCCTTCTTTCAAAGTATTCACCAGATTCTAATGTACCACAGAAATCATTATGCTCATGTCAGTTTTATTACTCATTGATGACAATTTGAGCTACCAAACAAACAAAAACCTTCCAAATGCTCTAAAACAAAGTAATTGTATGGTACTTTACACTGACTCAATTTGCTGGAAAAATCAAATAAAGGCAGAATTATTGTTCTGCTTCATCAAGCTAAAAAAAACCATCCTCTGAGAGCTCATATATAAGAACTTAGCTTGCTAAGAATGCTATACCTCCTGGTGGGAATGTGCCAACAGTTTTGGGTGCTTATGGTTGCATCTGAGACTTAGAATCATATCCTGTGATAACAACATACATTTATGATCAACAGGATAAGGCACAAAGGCACTTAGAGAGCTGGAGCAAGACCTGCAGAGATATTTAGGTGTCTAAATCCTTTTTAGAGCTCTCATTCCTACTGATGTCACTAAACACAAGTATTACCAAGTATCTGAAGAATATATGTGAGCAACACCACTAGTGGCAATGGTATTTTCAGACTGGAGGAGACACAACATGCCCAACCCAAAACAGGAGAGAGATGCAACACTGAATGGAATCAGAAGGAAAACATTACAGGTAGAGGAAAATGTTGTTTTTCCCTATTTCCAGCTGCCTGTTTCTGGAAGTACATGAGCAGACACACTCACACATAAATAACCAAAATGGCATTCAGAGAACTCTTTTGCCAAGATTTAACTGCTTCACTTCACTTGGTTAACTTGAGAAAACATCTGAGAAAAGCTACAACCATATGACATGACCTGGATAAAAAAAAAAGAACATGTGACATTCCAAAATTGAAAGGTCTTCTCCAGCAAAATGACACTAATCCCATGATTGTCAGATCCAGGTGATTACAGATTGAATCAGAAACAAAATGTCCCTGGAGTAAGTACAGCTAAAGACATATATATATATGAGTATTCTATTTCTGAAGTGGTGAGTTTTCAGTTGTGGAACTCTTGCTGAATGTAATGGGAGTCAAACTGGTAAAATCCTCTCAATGCCTGTTGGAAGGAGAATCCCTGCTAACATGCATTTTTTTTGTGCCTTAAAGCTCTTGTGAAAATTGTTGGCTTGGCATGCTTCACATTCACTGAATGCCTTTGTCCACAGACCCAGTTCTGGAAGGGGAAAGTAAGTCTCACACTACAAAAGCTCTTCAGTTCTGCATGTAGCATTACAGGGTAGTCCATATGATGTGTTCCTTCTGACCTGCCTCTTTCTGCTGAAGCTGATAACAGAAATGAACATTACTGTCAGCTCTGGGGTGCAGTGGAATATTCTCACACAGATTATCTAATAGACACTGCACAACAAATATTTTTCAGGCATCATTTTTTTTTTACACTCCACAAACCAGGTGCTGAGAAAAGAAAAGCCCTTTGACATATTCCTGATTTGCCCAGCTAACCTGAGCAAAGAATATAGAAATTATATAAAAATAATCTATACAAAGAATCTATAGCCACCATAGCAGTCACAACAGATTGTATAAATGCACTGGAGTTGGATTTCACACAGGTAGTGCAGTTGGTCCCAGAGCTAAACCCTGTAAATGAGGTTGTGGAAATAAATCTAAAAAAAACCCAGTAAATCAGAAATCTCACATCCAGAAACTTCCCATTGGAGCTACATGCCTGCAGTGCAAAGTTACTTAGTACTTATGTCAACTTTGAAAATCAAATAAATACTTTAATTCTTCATATGTCCATCAAACTTATTTTTTTTGCCTCTGAGCTCTCCACTCTCCTTTCAGATCTTTCATTACAAGTCCTGACAAGCAGCTCACTGCAAGGCATCTGTTTCTGAAGTCTTCCTTCTTCCAGTGCAATAGAGCACTGGGTAGTATTTGGGGAAATGGAATTGTTTGCTTTCCTTATGACATGAAAAGATCCAGGCACCTACTTCTTATCACAAAACAGTGCTCACTGAAGTGAGCAGATGGAGAGGCAGAGGCTCTGAGCCTCGCTGGCAGCAGGTAGCAGAGATGCTCTTCACACCTGACTCTGAGAAACTGGTTGGTGTCTTTGCATTAATGAAGACAGAGCTTTTCAGTGCTGATTGGCATGTGAATGGCATGAAGTGGAACAGCCCTGAATAGCTGAACAAAAGATGGTATTCCATCTCCAGTCATGAAATCTGCACTCCAGCATAGGGTCAGCCAAACTCCTCTTGGCTATCTTATTTTTAATAATATTTTTATGAAGTTAGTGTAGCAAAATCATCTAAGAGACCACATGGAACCACAAGATAAAAAATGTTCACTGAGAAAGCAGGAGGGAAGATGTACTTAAATAAAGGGGAAAAAAAATAAATTGAAAAGCTGCTGTCAACCATTCCAGGTTTCTATTGTCAGTCAGAATGAAATGCTTCATTCTGGTCAGCATACTCACCTCAAAACACCTATTTAAAGAAAATAAAATTGGCATGTTGTTCCTTTCTCTCAAAGTGTTTCTTACTGTGTTCCTTCTCCATGATTCTGATCGTGAGCTGCAGAAATTAATGCAAGCTCAGTTATAAGAATCAATAGGTATAGTCTCAAACACTGGGCTTGGTCAAATCCTCTCTCTTGCCACACAGATGTCCAAATCAATATAATTTCTTTTCTTTCTTCCTCTGATTCTCAGCCATTCACTGTATTTCACAATTTTGCCAGCTTTTTCTTTAATGCATCCATAATGCTTCTTGCTCTACTGTCAGAAGGTATATGCAGGACTTCAAGAAAAAAGAAGAGTTTAGGTGATCAATGCTATTGAGCAAGTATGGATTTATGGCTGCTAGGGATTTCTACACCAAATGGTATATGTGACACAGATGAACTATGGGATTTAGACAAATGGGACAGCTCAGGCACAGAGACAAATGACAACACAAATTGTCAGGAGCTGCTATAGACAGAAATCTCCAACTAGTGTGAGACACACAGACAAATATTCACTGTAGGTTGTTCACTGCATTGCTCTCAGTAGAATGGCATGGTTTTCACACAGGCTTAGAGCCCTGCTGACATAAAGTGTGCAGCAAGGGCACAGCATCTGGTCTTTTTCTGCTTTCCACCACCAATAATCATGCTGAGTAGGAGTCTTCTACAAAGTCTTCCAAATGAGGCTGTGTCCACACTGATGTGTTCAATGGTCTTAACTGAATCTATCCATATTTAACTTCAAAAAATCAAAAATTTTATTAGAAAAAAAAGTTAGAATCCATTTTTAACAGATTGTACATGCTTTATCTGATAAAAAACACACATCTGAAGTGTGACAAAACCAAAGTTCTCAGGCATATTAAGCCAAAGAGCTGCAAAATTCTCCCAGATGCTTATTTTTATGATGGCTTCTATAACCATACTGACCAAAGGCTTTTAACACCTCAAACTGATTCATTTGGTGGGGTATTGCTACCTGGAAATTAAATTTGCTTCAGTCTGAAACTCTTAAATGGAGTGGATACATCTTTATTTTAATTTGGCAGGGGGGGAGAGTGTGTGCATGTGTTTATGGACAGGCAACAGACTATTCATGTCTGGAAAAAATGGTTTTCATACCCTGCAGGTTTCACCCTATGCATGCAATTTGCATGCAGCTCTACAACTGCTTTATGTTACAGCATGAGGGTTTACAGCAAAATTGTTAGCTATTTTATTTATTATTTAGTACTAATTCTTTCTTAGAAATAGTAAACAGTGCAAGAAGAGCAATCCTGGAGGCACATACTGGGAATTTTGTCATTAAAGGCAGCCTAACATAATTAGTATTGATCTGGTAAGTTTTAGTCCTAGGTTTTCCCTAACTGCTCTGGTCTAATATTTCTGGTTTATATAGAGATATTACTAGCTACTTCATCACCTTAGAAAATGAGCTGCACAAGGTTTTATATATTCTACTGAATGTTTTCTAAGACAGCCAGAACACAAGAAGATGTTTAATGATTGACCCTCAACAGTATATAGAAAATGTAAATCTAAGCACAACACAAAATGAGATAAAAACAACAGTTAAATTAGAACATTATCAAAACTATAGTGTCTCCTGCTTCGTTATCAAAGTTCTTTGCTCTGACATTTGTTTTTCAGAAATTCTCTTGGCAGCCTGTGCAGCAGCAGAACAATATTCCACCACAAATGCCAAATTCATTGATATCTTTTAATTAAATCATTGGTTCCGAATAAAGGCACCAGGACAATATGCTGTGGATCACTGTGTCTAACCTTTCAAATATAAAAGATAAGGGACAGATCCTCAACTTGGATGCCAAGCAGCATTGATTGGCTTGTGCTTTATGCTGCTGCATGCTCGTAGCCTTGCTGCCTTGCTTTGGAAGGAGCTAGCTGCAGAAATCTCAGCAAGAGAAGCAGAGACTGAGCAAACAGCTAAGCAGCACACATTAGGAGGGGGTCTGCCTGAGCAAGCTGTCTGGCCCCATTTGTTTAGAAGCCTGGACATAACCTAAGCAGCCATGCAACTCCCCAAGACCACTCATGTTCTGGGAAAGAACATGAAATTAAGGAGAGGGAGAAGTTCCCTAGATCTCTTTACCAGCAGTTTTAAAATAAACAGAATTAAAAGGATCCTTGGACAACTGCAGTAAAAAGGTTTTTTCATTTAAAAGTGCATACATAGGGCTGGTGCTGAGCATCATTTCCTCAGGTGCATTTCTGCAGTTGAAGAAAAATAAACCCAAAGAAACACAACATCCCACAGGTAAGGATCCTCATGCAGTTGAAGAGAAATAAACCCAAAGAAACACAGCATCCCACAGGTAAGGATCCTCATGCAGCATCTAACTGTGCAGGGAGATGTGAGTACACAGTCTCATCAGAAAACAGCCCAGTGTTGGAGATGTGTTTCAAGGCAGAAAATAACCCAGAAACCTACCTCCCTAATAACAGATGCTTGCACATCTCAAGCAACCTCTGTTTAGGGAATGCAATAGCCTTGGACACATTAATTTCACCCTTAAATGTTATGCATTGGTTTCCATTCATGCTTTATTAAGCATTTCATTACTGGGCATATCAAGGGCCAAATAAGTAAGCAGTGGGCTTGACCATATGGGGAAAACTCAGCCTTGCTGCCAAGGAGTTAAAGTATTAAAGTGCATAAGCCATTTCCTCTAACAGTTGTCAAGCTAATTTTCAGTAAATTACTTAGTCCATGTGTTTATTATTCAGATCTAAACCCACTGACTCAGCATGAAAATGACATTACACCACTGTAATCACAGCCTAATCTTTTACAACTGTAGTCACTCCAGCCCCAAACTGTGTTTCTCCAACATGACTTCCCTGAGTTCAAAACCAGCAGCTTTGGAGCAAGTTCATTCACACTGCATTGCACCATCCAGGGATGAGGGTAACATGAATGGGTGCTGTTGCTGCACACCTCCATGTAACTCCATAGTAATCAGAATATTCTTCAGTAAATAATCACTTAATGGGAAAGAATGCACTTAAATAAATAGAATTAAATTCAATACAAAAGAAAATCACTGTCATCTTCACTGCAAACATCTTCCATATCAAAAGGTAACTCACTTAGGGAGTTTTTGGTGATAATCTCCCCTTCTCCACCCAGCATTATGACAGCCAATCTATACTTAATATCTGACATAAAGGACACACATTGTTTTCTCTATCTGATCATTTCTGGTTTATGCTTCTATTTTAAGAGATTTTAGAAGACAAAAACACTAAAAAGTGGAAATAATTTAGTCAACTCTGAAGGTCAACACCTGTTAGAAAATTTTCATTTCAAGCTGATTTACCATTAGCCCCACATCTCATGTTGTAATTAAGTTTTAGACTGATCCCTTGTATTGTAGCACTGCAAACAATGCTCTTGAGATAGCCTGAGTTGAATATACACTAATCTAAGACACTACTTCACCACCCCTGGTGTATACCAGTGAGAAAGCACATTCTTGTGTAGTTTTAGCCAGGTGCCCTTTGCTGCTGTGTCTGGTTTTGTTGAGGAAAACAAAAGAAATCACTCTGATTTCTTGGTTTTTACAATTAAAAATACACCATTGATATTAATCAGGTAAAAAGTGCATCATAGAGGTTTCACCTTTTCTTATTTGAAATGAACCATGATAAACATGTTATAGTCAAAGAAGTAACAGCAAATCAACTGATAGGACCATAAGAGTATGTTTGCTGTCAACAGAAAGACTCTCAGGGACTTCAATTAGTATTAGATTGCAGTCTTCATATTTACATTTTAAAGTATTCCCCTCGGTGTCCTTACACATATTATTAGCCAGTTCAAATTCAAGAAAAGATAAGTGTAAGATTAAAAAAATATGGATTATGTATTTGACAGTCAGTGATTAAGAAAGGCAATTTTGAGCTCTGTCACTGTGGCACTTCTCTCTGGATGTTCATTAGGGGGGACAGTCCCTCTAAGTGCCTGGTCACTTTCTATCCCATCACTTGGTGTGTCAAGAAGAACCAGAAATCTGCTCCTCTGCTTTCAAATGATTGCATAAGACAGAAAGATACAAAAGAGAAAGGGTCTTTCAGTGTAGAGTACAAAAAAAAAGCAAAACAAAAGCAAAAAAACACCACAAAAAAACCCAACACATAAAAAAACCCAAATAAAACGCAAAAAAAGAACCACAAAAGAAACCCCAAAAACCTGTTGTTGATGTCTAAACATTTCTATGTACACCTGTTGCTTTCCCACTATCTTCCTGCATTTTCTAATTTGCAAGAGGCAATTAGGGAAAAGCAGTAACTAATGATGAAATTCTTTATCTGGATAAAACACCTTGTTCCAGTAAGTAGCATTTTCTTCTGTATTGAAAATGGATGGTCTTTATTCCACAAATTCATCAACTAGCTGCTATTTTTCAGTAATTCAGACTAGTCGTATCATATTTAATTATTGTAGAATCAGTGGTATAAGATAAATATTTTCTACTCAGTTGCCTTTCCATGAAATCAGACTTTTCTGACACTGTAAAATGCCTACAGTGGCCTCAAGGAAAGCTATTTATCTGGTCTAAAGCAGAAAAAGCTACACAAATATATGATTAGTGGCACAAATATCTTCATCCACAACATATTTCGTGAATCACAGGAAACAAATATTAACCCAAAACTACACACAAAGCAAGGTAGCAGATCCCTAATTTAAACCATTTTCCCTACAGACCTCTTTTATGCTTAGAATTTCTTGCCTTAAAATACAAAATGTGTTATATATTAGGTATTTATTCAACATTTCTTCCACCCATTTATATTGTTTAGAATATCAGTGCTGTACAATAGTCCATATTGCTCAAAAGATCTCAAACATATTAATGAATGGTAGAAATGGAAACTGTTTGTATATGGTCACAATAAACTCAGTAAAAAAATGACCAACTTTATAATAACTCCATGCAAAATAAATGTATTTTGACCTCTTTGCAGCTGTACTTCCTATTCCTTAAAAAAAAAAAAAAAAAAAGAAAAAGAAAAAAAACCAAAAGAACAGCAATATAGAACATTAAGTATTTTCAATTTTTTTGAGAACTAGAACATGGGTGTGCATCATATTGAGTAATAAAAGTGATATCAGCTGACAACTTTTTGACTGATGATGATAAGTTCAAAACAACTTAACTCTGATTCTGATCTCCAAACTACAAAATACCCTTCAGAGCAGCACAGCAAAGAACAAGGAAACCTTTCAGACTCCTCACCAGAGCTACAGGAGAACTCAGAGATGTGAAGTTATGACAAACACTGAAGATCTGTTCATCAGTTCCAACTTCTGCAAAGTACCATCCTGATGTGGAAAGTGACCTAATAAAACATTTAAACTAAGAAATAGCCAATTCCTTGCCATGAAGTGTCCATAGGTGTCATCAGGCAGCAGCTTCACTTTGAACCACAAAGAAACCATGGGACTAAATTGTGTATCTGGTCCACCCAGTGCTTTTCATGAACTGGTTTTAGATGCATACTGGGGGAGCAATGAAGTGTTGACTTTAAGTCATCCTATGCACAGGCACTGATGCTGTTCTTGGTTTTATTTGAGCTACAAGAAATGAAGCAGAAGTCTCTTTTAGTGTCCTTCCCTATAAAGGGCAGGAATGAGTTCTTAATGATTGCTGTCTTCTTCAGTTCAGGCAATTTCTGCCTTTGTTTGCATTCTCTAAAACTTCACTGATACTCGTGCAAACACACAAAATGAATGTGAGAGTTTAATGAAATATTACTTACTGCAAGGCAATGTGAACTCCAGGAACTCAATAAGCCTTTGAAAACTATTCTGAAATTAAAACTTAAGGCTTCTCTTGACTAGAGTTTTTTTGGAATTTATCAGCTTTCAAACCTTTGGATCTGAAGAGCACATTAAGTTCCTCAGGAATAGGAAGCAGTCAAAAAAAGGCACTTTGTTCCAAATCTTGTAATTTTCACACGTGGAACAGAGTGAAGAAACTGATCTTTGAATTCAACACTTTTCTCATTGACATGTGGGCTTCTTTCCTAACAGTTCATACACTGCTTAACAAATGATGGTTATTTTCCAGTTGTTATCAACTTTCACAGCACTGCTCACAAACCTCAGTACAGGAAAACATGCATTTCAGTGACAAAAGCTGATAAATATGAGTGTAAATGTACATTTTTAATGATTTAATTTTAATAATTTAATTTTTAATAATTTAATGATTTTTTCATTAAGGAAACATTTTATTAGTTTTCAAAGTAAAACCATGTTCTAAGTTTTAAATTGACATAGAAAAGCCAGTTTTGGTGGAATTATGGAGATCTTCAGCAATGCTAAATATTTGCAATGAAAACTTCTATCCCAACTCCTTTCATTGAAAGCCACAAGACATTCTTTCTCACTTCCATAGGGATTTACAGGATAAAAGCAAGGAAAACTTGATGTATATAGTAATAGTTACAAAAGAAGTCTCTAGTCCACAGCATCTTTGTGCTGGAATGATGGTGGTGACTCTCCACAACTTTGTCCAAATTTTGGAATTCAAACAAAATATGGTTGTTTTGGTTATTGCTTTTGTTTTTATTTTATTTTGTAGGGATCTGAGATAAATAAATAATAAATAATATTAATAATAAATAGGTCATTCAGTCAATATTCACAGGATGAAAATTTCTATGTGCATACCTTGAGTTTACTTCTCCTAAATTGGAGAAGAATGTTTTACTCTCTTCAAGTTGAACAAAAAGACAAATCTTTTCTTCAGACACTGCTATAAAAAAGACACCAGCTCAGCATGGAAGTGTTAATGATATTGTCTTCATGGATTAAAAATGTCAGGAACAAGTCATCTCAATTGTTTTTAGTGTGGAAACTACAATTCTCTTTACTATGTGGTATTAGTAAGGTCTTCAGAAGCATCTTCTGACAATGAAATTTTATTAATATGTGAAAAGAGGGTTTGCAAGTGCTAGACCCTTATTACCTGCACTTGTCTCCTAGTCCTTCCCATGGATCAACTGATCTCTATGACACTATCACACTGGAAAACTAAAGTTACTAAAAAGAGAATCAGGACCCAGAGGTATAACACTCAAACCTAGAATTGTTCCAAAACATATATAATTAATCAGAAGTCTTAAAAAACTTACCTTTAAAATTTGGTCTGATTCTAGCATCATATCCTGATGTCCTTCCCATCAATTTGTCCAAAAAATCTGAAGGAGACAGGGTCTGTGAGGGGGATTTTCCAGATCTTGAATCATGTTCTTTACAGAAAGTCGTCCTAAATAAATTATTAGCCACAATTAGCTAATATTTAGCTTGTATTCAAGTCATGGAGAAATCATAGACTAAATAAAATTATCTCCATTTAGAGAATGCTGCATCTATATTTTTAGAACAATATAGACTATTTTGCATGTGAAAACTTTATTCTAGAAATTAAAAATGACCTTAAGGTAGTATGCAACATAAAAAAATGACCTTAAGGTAGTATGGACATAATTTGCTATTCAGAAAAAAACCCCAACTCTTTAGGGAGCTTCATACCAGCTTTAAAAAGAAGTTCATTAAACCTTTAAGATGTTATAAGATTCAAACAACTCTTCATCCTAATGTGTAGAGCAATCTTACAGGGACTTTGATATCCTATCTAATATTATAGCTTTAATTACATGCATGCTGTTAAAATATGTTAACACTGGTTTAAGGTGGTCTTAAACTTCCAAAGAATAGCTGGCAACACTCACCAAGCAACACTGAAAAATATTGTTTTTTGTGAATGTTGGGAAGGCTAGAGATGAAAAAAATTGTTTTTTAGACATGCTACTTAACAAAGATTTAAATCATGCTAGAAAATGTCTGGATTCTTCCCCACATAGCAAAAGGGGTTTCAGAGTCAGCCACAGCTGATCTTAAGGCTCTTCTTCCAATGAACATCAAGTAATAAAATTTATCAGTATTCTTACCAGCTGGTATTTATGTGCAAGGTCTTGGAACATATTTCTGCTTTCAGGATTGAAAAGCAAACTTCGGGTACAATAACATGCCCACAGAATGCTATTTGTATAGCATACTGCATATCAAAAGCACATAGTATATTGCAGAAAACAGAATTTAAGACTTCCCTATGGTTGTTCCTTAGGGAAAAAGTCATGTGTGGTACATAGATGCACAGATTTAATAATGAAGCATTGTCTTGATTCTTAAATAACCAATTTCATTGTATCTATGCTTCAGCATTAACTTTGAGCTATAATAAAAGTAATTCTATGACTGTGTCTTCTTAACCACTCACTGTTTATATATTTGCCCAAAGGGGATAACTCAGTTCAGAAGTATTTTTTTTTCATGCACCTATACACATGTATAAATAAATTAGTTATACATGTCAGCATCTAAAATGTGAAGCAAATATCAAGTCCTTTACCCTTTACAAAAGCACCAGAACAGTTAAAGGCAAGGTGATAGTAAATTCTCATGGTGTGATTCTCTGCATTTTTTAGGTTCCTTTTCCAAGCAGCAGTTGCTTCTTCTGCTTTTATCAATTACAGGGCACCCTTACAAAATACATTTCATTTTTATTACATAACAGACTATATTCCCTACTTAAATACCCAAAATATTCAGTGAATAAAAGCTGGGAAAGTAATCCAGTGCACTTATTTCTTACCCCAATTCCTTCTGTTCTCATTCAAAGCCCTCTGGCTATGAGTTGCGTTGTGATTCCAGACTCAGGAGTATAAACACTATTTCACTCTGTCACTATATATATTCCACATTACTCACATAAAAGCACTTTAAATGTGTGCATGTAGATACACAGCAACATACAATTGAATAATAACTCCCAGCTAAAAATGGTATTTTGGTTAATAAGACTGACCTGTTTGCCTTGTACTGCAAAAAGTCAATAGCTGAAGTAAAAGCTCATGAAATATTAAATATATATATAGATATTTATTAGAAACAACAATCATATGCAGTGATGCTTTAAGTGAGCACAATACTGGTGTGGTTTAGGGTTTTCCCACAACTGGAGAACTGGTTTTCTACTGGCAAATAACTACATCCCTGGCAAAACTGGTTCGATCATTTCCAAAGCTTGAAGAGGAGGGAACTGAAGCAACTTCCTAAACAGCCTTTGGTGGGAGCAGAGAATTAGCATTTCAGAAGAGAAACTGAAGCAAAATGTTTTAGTTATACTGATAGTGAAAAAGCATGTATTTGAATCAGAGAAATTTAAAATAGATCACTCAAACTTGAGATTTTTTTAATTTTTTTTTGGGGTGTTTGTTACCAAGCAACGAGTCTCCGAGTATAAAAGGGACAGCCTATAAAGAAGGAAGATGAAATACTCTCAAACACAGCAAACAAACTAGGTTAATGTGACATGGTATCTTTATAGTTATGATTTCCACGAGCTTTTGACAAAAATCATCACATAGAGTCGTATCACCTACCTGAAGTGGTTTGTCTCTAAGAAAAATGCAAACAAGGTTGTCAAAATTTTCACTAGCTGCCGGTTCATTCCTCCTGCTTTCTGTGATGATTTGGAAAATATCCCAGAAACGGTTCCAGATAGAGGGGAGAAAAAAAGTAAGCTGGTGCTTGCTGCCTAGATTCCCAAATTCAGCAATAATTTAATTTTCTTGACAATCAGGAAGAGAAGGTCTGGATCTCTACAAACTGGGAGTAAAAAAGAAGTGCCAGTCCTTGGAATCATGGTCAGGTCAAGCCTAGGCTCATCTCCATCAGCCAGCACAAAAGAGACAAAGCATCAGATTTGGCCTCTCTTTTGGTGATGGGGTTGTGGGGAGAAGGCAAAAAAAAAAATTGAAAGAAATGAGGAAAAGGAAAGGAAAAGGAAACCCAACTACGCGAGGAGCATCACGCAAAAGGGAACAGCGCTGAGAGCATTCTGTTGCCGGCGTGCTTTATTCCCTTTTGGCTTTGCAAACGACTATTTGTGACCGGTGGCGGGGGCTACGGGGACCGTTCTGCTTTTCCCCCCCGCTCTTTGGGCAGAGAAGCGTCGGAGCTGCCGGGGAGGGATGGAGGAAAGGATGGAGGGAGTGAGGGAGGGGAGTGAGGAATGGGTGGAGGGCTGGAGAGGAGGGGAGGGGGGGGGTTGGAGCGGGCGGGAGCCGCGGGGAACCCCGGCGCCTGTGCTGGAATGAGGCGTGCGGGAGAGCTCCGCGCCGAGCAGTCAGCGCTCGGACAGCTCCGCACGGCGCTGCGCATGCGCAGGCAGCGGCCCCCGACCCGCCGGCGNTGGGGGAGGGGGGGGGGGGGGGGGGGGGGGGGGGACCCGGGGATGGAGTGGGGGGGGGGGGGGGGGGGTGTCTCTGCGGGGTGTAACGGCGCGGAAGGTGCGGTTTTGAGAGCGGGACTGTGAGGGGGTGTGCTCTTGGGGGGATGTTTAGGCGCCGGGGGTGTGCGTGGGGTGGCGTGTTTCTGGTTGTCTGCGAGGGGGTGTCTGTGTGTGTGTGCGGTGGGACGCGGGTTGCGGGGTGTGAGGGAGTCGCCGCGCGGGGGGGGCGCCCACCCTTGTGGAGTGACACAGAGGACGCCAAGACGTGCCCCTCTCGAAGATGCTGCCTCATCCTAAGGGTCTGCCTGGCGAGGCACAGGGGGGAGAGGGAGGAATTCGCCCCTGCACCTCGCGTCTGGATCTGTTCCTGGGTGACTGGGTCTAGGTGCCCCTGCTCTGGCAGGGGGGTTGGACTAGATGATCTTCTAGCTCCCTTCCAACCCCTAATATCTGTGAATCTGTGAATGTGGAGAAGGATGGTCCCCGCAACAAGGCTGCCCCCTCTCCTGGGAGCTACTCCCGAAAGACCCAGCTAGGTGTGAGGAGAAGGAATAAAGAGCAGGTAGTGAGGAGTTTGTGGAGAAAAAGCAGGGAGACTGCACAGTTTCCATGTCCAGCTGGTTTTCTTTCTCTTCTCTGTGATGTAGAGAAGATCCTGGCAGGATGCTTACTAGGGGTGCTTCCATCTCCAAACCCTGATATGTTGGAAGGAGATGCTTCTGGTTTTATACATGGGGAGTTCAAGTAGGGAAACTGGGACCCTGAAGATGTCCAGCAACAGAGAAGAAGTGAGGCCCTCTTTTTCCATTTGCCAAAGTCACAGTCCCTTGTCCTTCCCCTTTCCCACAGCTTTAAGTGCTGGGTTACAGGTCCTTATGTTAAACCCAAGATGTCACTGATGAGTCACAACCATTCCAGAGGAGGAAGAGAATAACTTGCCCTTCTGAGGCACATATGGTAAATGGTGGAAGGTCTGCTCAACACACTGCATCCCTGAAAACATTATTTTAACAAGGTTTTAAATGGGAATCTTGTCTCACAATATTCAGGGAATAAAAAGTGCTTTTTGCTCTGCTTCCAACATGGTTTTCTCTGGTTCTGTGTTCTCTGCAACACCCTGAGAAGAAGCTGGATGCTTCTCTACCAGTTCACTTGGTTCCCAGTGGAAAACCCCAAGTTTTCCATAAAGCAGAATCAAATCCGTTTCAACAATCTAGAAAACAATTCTGAAGAGGATCTGAAACTGCTTCTGAAGAGGATGCATGCAAAAAAGATTGGAAAAAATGGAAAAAAAAAAACCAAACAAGCAGTCCAATCATGCAAACTTAAGTCAAAACCATTATTGCCTTACCTGCCAAGTCTGTGTCAGTACCATAAATGAAGGCCCATCAGAAAAAAAAAGGCCACATAATTTATTTCTATTAAAACTATGAATGTTTAGACATTGAGAGTTGATGCTGAATCACTTTAATGTCCTCTAACCTCTTCAGAAGATAGGCCCTCCAACTAATGTATTAAAGAGGTTGTGTCATGTCTGTTAGTGTAGTGTCTCCTTCTGAGAAATAAAGCTCATAAAGCTGCATCTGGAAATAATGAAATCATTTTGAGTCAACAAAGTTGTACTTTCAAAAATTTGTGCCTGTTCCCAGCTGGGTAGGAACCCACTAATACTGCTCTATATTATTACCTTGGCTTAAGATAACTGGAGAAATTGGAAAGTGACAATTTCTATCAGCTGCAGGAAAAATCTGTGTCTCTTTAACCTACACTGCCACCTGCTTAAAAGTGTGAGGAATCTCAGGACTACTTTCAGATTTTCTAATGCAGAAATCACTCAGGTATCTTTCCAGTGAGGCTTTTCACATGGATTTTGTGACATCACATTCTTGTAAAGACCTATAAACTTTCATTACCTTTTTAATGCAAGAAAGTAACTGAATATTTCTGTAAGTTTTCTAACTGGAGAAAACCTACTTGAAAGTTTGCTTTCCAAGATTTAGCTGCTAGCAGCCATTTTCTGTGCTTCACATCTATTTGAAATGCTAAATAACTATATCCCTAAGCGAAATAAAAGTTAGAGGAAGTTTTTCAATTGGGCTGGTGGTTGTAAAAAAAAATGGTGAGACATGTAATAACATAATTTTTAGTATCTACCCTAGAGGCTTCAGAGACATGTCACACAACATGGTGTTTACATAGAAGTGCCAAACAAAACTTAATTATTAAGGACTGAAATTATTGAGTTACTGATATTAAAGGAAAAGCAATAGTCACTCATATAGCTCCCTTCTCGAAACTCTGAGGGCTCAAAGGAACAATTTTCTCTAATGAGAGGGTGCCCATCTGCCAAGCTTCCATCTGTATTTGGAAGGTGGGAGGTGGTGCAGATTTCAGTGCCTCCTTCATCATTTTTCCATGAATTAACATGAGTGAAAAAGTTATTGCTTTCAGTCATTCTTGCAGTCCAGTCTCTCCTCATCCTCCTCCCATTAAAAATAAATAATGTTTTAATTTTTTTTTTATAGTTTGAGTTCTGTAAGTCTCTAAGCTGTCATTCCTCCACAATTAAATAGTGTCTACAAAACACATACCTGATGGTGAGGGATGACTCACAGCTCTGCAGGCCAGGGGCATCCATTTGGAAGCACTGTGCCTGAATGTACACGTTGCTTCTTGGTGTCCAGAGCTATAAAGAACACAACCACTGATCTGCAGCAGTTTCTGGGTGAGCTGTGCACATGAAGTTGTCCAGATGTGATTCTTTGCAGTGTTCCTCATTTGTTATGTCCCACAATACAATTCTGAAGGCAGAAGTATGGCAAATGGCAGTCAGGGACTCCCACCAAAGATGGGATGGGGAGGCTTGTAGTGAAATGGCACAGGGATGTGAAGGAAGGTGAGTGGGAAACACCAGTCTTCTGCTGAATGGGCTAAATAACACATCCCTGTGGTTACTCAGTCATATACCAAAGCATTATAATCATAGTAAATAATAGAAATGTCTGGGTTGAAAGGGACCTCTAGAGGTCATTGCGTCCAACCACCCTGCTGAGAGCAGAGATATCTTTAACTAGAGCAGGTTGCTCAGAGCCTTGTCAAGCCCCACCTTGAATGTCTGCAGGGATGGAGCCTCAACCACCTCCCTGGGCAATCTCTTCCAGTGCTCCACCACTCTGATGGTAAAGAACTTCTTCCTTATTTCTTATCTAAATCCACTCGTTTCTAATTTAAAACCATTGCCCCTTGTCCTTTCGCTACAGGCCTTTGTAAACAGGCCCTCTCCAATCTTTTTATAAGCTCTCTTCAGGTACTGGAAGGTGGCTATAAGGTCTCCCCAGTGCCTTCTCTCCTTCTCCAGGCTGAACAACCCCAGTTCTGTCAGCCTGTCCTTGTAGCAGAGCTGTTCCAGCCCCTTGATCATCTTTGTGGCCTCCTCTGGCCCAGCTCCATCAGCTCCATGTCCTTCCTGTGCTGAGGCCTCTGGAGATGGACGAATTACTCCAGGTGAGGTCTGACCAGAGCAGAGTAGAGCAGCTGAATCATGTCTCTTGATCTGGTGGCCACACTTCTCCTGATGCAGCCCAGGATGTGACTGGCTTTCTGGGCTGCAAGCACACACTGGCTGCTCATGTCCAGCTTCTCGCCCGTTGGCACCCCCAAGTCCTTTTCTGCAGGGCTGCTCTCTCTCACCTCATCCCCCAGCCTGTGTTGATAGTGGGGATAGTTCCCGCCCAGTTGCAGGACCCTGCACTTGCTCTTGTTGAACCTCATGAGGTTCACCTGGGCCCGCCCCTCCAGTCTATCCAGTCCCTCTGGCTGCCATCCCATCCCTCTGGTGTATCCACAGCACCACTCAGCTTGGTGTCATCTGTGAACTTGCTGGTGGTGCCATCGATCCCAATGTCTTTATCACTGATAAAATGTTAAACAACACAAGCCCCGGCATGGGCCCCTGAGGGACATCTCTTGTCGCTGCTCTCCATCTGGACTTTGAGTCATTGACCACTACCACTAAATGCAGTCACTCTGACATATAAAGACACTAGGTTTTTCAGGCAGGATTTCCCCTTAATGAAGCCATGCTGGCTGTCCTTGATCATCCCTGTCCTCCATGTGCCTCATCAGGCCTTCTTGGAGAATCAGCTCCATGATCTTCCCAGGCACAGAGGTGAGGCTGACAGGTTGGTAGTTCCCGGAGTCATCCTTTCTACCCTTTTTAAAGACAGGTGTAACATGTCCCTTCTTCCAGTCACTAGGGACCTCACTTGACTGCCACGACTTCTCAAATATTTTTGAGAGTGTCTTAGCAACTACATCTGCCAGTTCACTCAGAGCTCTGGGATGCATCTTGTCAGGTCCCATGGTCTTAGGTATGTTCAGGTTCCTCAGGAGGTCATGAACCTGATTTTCACTGACAGTGAGAGTGACTTCACCACCTTGCTTCCTGCCTTGTGGGTTTTTTTTATTTGGGAGGTGTTGGGAGAGAGGTTTATGGCATATTATTTCAAGTACGAACTAATTCACTCATTTCTCTATTCCACCTGAGTTTCTTAAGCACTAACTACTGGGCAGAATAATCTTGTTTCTATGCAAGTGATTCTCTAACAGTTAGTTGATGGCACATGATTTATGTTTGCACTGGGTATGCATTTTTGGAAACCTAAGAAATAAAATAAATAAGGTCATACCACTTTCTCAAATTATGATAAATAAGTGATCCAGAAGCACGCTTCTAAGGAAACAAAATCCATCATTTCATATATGCAATTAGTGTCTATAAAAGGAGAAAAATCAATATAACTTTTAAAATGGTATGTCAGATTATCATAATTGTTGGAACTTGTTTAACAATACAATGTGTATTTCAATATATTACCAAATACAAATGAATAAAGATTGCAGTCTATGTAAAATGTGCAATTATTCTAAAGGTAAAAAAGCCAAAACAAAAACCTGAGGGTTAATTTAATATGACTGCATGATGAGCTAATGATAAAAACTCAACTGGCCTGTTTTTTGAGCTGTCCCATCATGAACTGTGAAAAGGATAAAAAAAATCCAAACAAATCCCATTTCTCTTTGAGAACTGTGTTAATAGGAAGTTCTCCTTCAGTGAATGACAGTGATAGACTCAGTTATGTTAGGACAAAGCAATAGATAGTTTTTCAACTGTCCAATATGAAAATAAATTATGTATTTCAAACATTTCTATATCTGACATTAACAGATAAAACAAAGCATTAAAATGAGCTACTTTTTCAGTCCTTACACTTCAGTCCCAGTATGTGATTCACACTGGGAGGGGCTGGCAGATACCCAGCAGGAGAAAAAAGCAGGAGTTTGAAACACCACAAAATTGTTCTTATCACTCCTTTTATATCTTTTCCTGGAAATTTAGATGTGAATGAATCATTCAAGCACTTTGGTGTTGTTTATGACTTGAATTCCTTAAGACAACATGTATTATATATCACATATTTAAAAAAAAAATCCAAAGAGGACCCTTCCACCAAAGGCAACTTATGCTCATGATGATGATATTAACCCAATGAACAAAATATCTTATTCTGTAGATTAGAGACTTCAGCAGACATCAGAATTGTATAGTATCAATGACTAATGCTGCACTTTGTAATCAGTTTAATCATGTCTTCCCTTAATGCTTGTAAGCTGAACTTGTTTCTGTTCTGCTGGTATTATTTTGTAAATGTTGGTCTTTGATATTTAATCAAGTATGAATTCTTCCTGGCTTGCAACAAAGCAATTTTTTTACCCCATTTAATGGTTATCAAGCTTATACAAAACAACATTTTTAAAATAGACTTTGCAATATGGCATCTGATGTAGCCATAAGGATGCTGAGATCTGTAGTGGTGTAATCATGTATGCAGACTGAAGAAAAGCTGTAAAGCTTAATTTATTTATAAATGGATTACAAGAGTTTCTTCAAACTGATCCTTTAATTTTATATGCCTGGTGAAGAGCATGATGAAAACAATCATAGTACAAAATGTAGATGATTCAGATAATTATGTGTGTCCTGCTTGTGCTGGTTCTGCTTTACTAGTATTAGATACTCCTTAGTAGTAAATCTAAAATGCAGACACATTCATTTTCAGTACTGTTAACAAATGTTAAAAAAAAAGAAATAATAGAAAGAGGAAAATACTTTGACTCAGGTGATATTTGGATACTAATCTGTGGCATTTGCACTACAATTATCTTTAGTCACAGGAAAACATTATGTCACTGTAGTGTGGTAATTACCAATATCACAAAGCAGATACTGATGTGTGCTCTGAAAAGTTTATTTTGTAGCTTCCACAAAAGTATTCTGCACCACGAAAATATCTCTCACTTCCATTTTTTTTTTCCTAGTGTTTACTAGAGAGGAGCATCAAGACCAAATGTGTGAATGCGTGGGTGCATAAATTATTTCCCTCTCTCTTTACATCTACAGTACAGAGATCCAAAGATGAATGTTATTCCAGAAAGGATAATTTATTTGTAAATTTGTGGAACATTAGCATAGAAACACATTACATGTTTGTAATTTGTAATTAATTTTGTAAAAACACATTACATGTGTTTCTTGGATTCCTAACATACACTGAATAATAGGTAGCACTAGAAAAATGGCATAAACCAGTATTTAAAATTTCTTGAGGAAAATGGTATTATTCAAGAAGTGGTATATGATCATATAATTAAAGGCTATAATTTAATGCATTATTCATTATGAGGTAAAATGAAGATTGCCCATTTACTTCCTGACTGGAATGCTTAAACGTGTAGTTTATATTCTCTCCCCTCACTTTTTGTATAAATTTTTTATTAATCCAAAGTTTGAATCATCTCACATCTGGTGGCATTCACTGACAAAATCAGTACTGAGTGATAGAGAGGTAATATAAAGAAAAAAAAATATATTACAAAACATGTATTTTAGCTAAACTCTTTTCTCTTTGGAAAGTAACTAAGCAACAAGTTTCCATTCAATATTTTACCTATATTATTGCTACTGCCCTGATGGGAATTTGAGTAACACTTCTCAACTCACTGCACTGAACAGCAGCCTATAGAGCAGTTCTAATAAGATTCTATGGAGGGTTACCAATTTCAATTCCATTCCCTCCCAGAGCAGGTACATAATGACTATTGACACCAATGTGAATTACATATTTATTACATGGTAAGAACTGAGAGGAGAAAAAGGTTCCTACAGAGAATGTGGATCTGTTCATATCTATCTCTCAATTGTTTACACTCTAGGGAGTAAGTAAAGGTCATTCTCCCAGGCTTTTCTCCTTTCCTGACAAAGTATGAGCCAAATTAAAGTCAATTGGAGTTTCATTGGAGCTTTCAGATGTTATAAGTACTCAGCTTGTTAAACAAGTTTGCTTCAAAGCTTTTATGAACAAAAATAAACCCGCTTTGTTTTCAAGTAATTTCAGTAAAGGCTGCTTATGCCAAGGTTTCAGTCATCTCTACAGTTATATTTTATAGTCAGGTAGTTATTTTGTCTACTAAAATCATATGAGTGGTGGTGTATCCTAACAATAACATCCCAGAATTTTGGCAAAATTGGAGTGTTCAGCATTTTCATTAGTATACAGCTAGAGACAAATAGGAAAAAAAAAATAAATTAAAAATTAAACTCAAAGCCTTCCTAACAACATAATCTTAAAATACTAAAATTGCCTTGCAGCTGTTAATATCTTTATTTAAAATATTATGTTTTTAGAATAAAATATTTGTAGACTAAAACAGAACAAGCCCTTTAAATTACAGCTTTGTTAATGACACTGAGAATCATAGAATCATGGCTGGAAGGGACCTTAGAGATGATCTAATCCATCCTCCCTGCCATGGGCAGGGACACCTCTCAACTAGACCAGGTTGCCACCCACAACCCTCTAGGCAGTCTATTCCAGAGTCTCACCACCATCTTACTGAGGAACTTTTTCCTAAGATCCAATCTAAACCTATTTTTCCTTGATTTGAGTCTGTGAAGATTTTACTGAGACTCAGAAAACAAGAAGTTATCACACAGGAAAAGGCAGCAACTATCTCTACATCCTCTGACCTCTCTGTTGGTGCCAGCCAAGGCAGCTGTTGTGCCTGTCTGCCAGATCTGATATTTCAGCAATTTCTCACCACTTCTGAATTTGTTTTCTTGGATGCCAACCAAAAATTAGCTAGGAGCAGAGTCAAGAAAAAAAATAAATTAATATAAATGCAGAGGAAATTCCACCACCATGGAAAACGTGTAATTCTTACCTAGCATTCTTAAACAGGTCTTGAGGTAGGTGATGGTGATGGATGTGTCAATTTTCCCACTATTTAAGCTCAGAATTGCAATTTACTTGAATATGAACCCTTTGGGCACCTGAAGATAGCCATTTAGAAAACCTTCAAGTAACTCAAGTTAGCATCAGCCTGACGTACACTGTCTGACCTAAGCTGTTCCAGTGAATTCCAGCTGCATCAGCTGCATTCAGCTTCAAACAGCTACTGTCCTGGAGCTGTGGAACTGGAAATCCAAAGGATGGATTGAGAAATTAATTTGACCCTTTAAATTAACCCAAAACCTTCTCTATCTCAGTTAACTGTCTGTTCTTTCATTTTGCTAGGATGCTGAGGCCTTCCCTGTGGCAATGTGAATATTTGGAATCTTTTCATGTGGGGATATTCTCTGGCATCAGTGGTGGGCATAACACAAAGTAACAGGAACGTAAAATAAGCAAACAAACAAACTAATAAATAAATCACCAAGTGAAGATAAATGCTAAGCAGTGCATAATTATAATTAATGAATCATCTTCCCTGTTGTGTTTAACCCAGAAGGATAATCAAATGAGCTTGAGGCCAAACTAAAGTGTGGTGTGCTGTACCAAGCCCTGCTGCTAGCAAGTAGGTAAGTTGCTTTCAGACTTTTAAAGACTTAGATTTATTTATCTAGTGGACCTAACTGGTCCCTTTAGAGTAGCACTGGAAATGTTTCTATGAATTATTCATCCAACTTGGTTTTAGTATTTGAAGGCTTATAGTGTATCATTGATGGTGCTTTTTCTAAATAAGCAGTGCAGAGAATTTGAAAGATTTATGTATACTCTCACCATGTCCTTTGGTTAAATTTCCACCTGATTTCAATGCTGGAAATGGAAACTACCCTCAATTCTCAAGGGAAGTTTTGCACAGTTAAATTCACAATTACATATTTCATATCCAGCTCATTAATGCTGGTATTTTATTTTTCTTACAGAAANTGACACCAATGTGAATTACATATTTATTACATGGTAAGAACTGAGAGGAGAAAAAGGTTCCTACAGAGAATGTGGATCTGTTCATATCTATCTCTCAATTGTTTACACTCTAGGGAGTAAGTAAAGGTCATTCTCCCAGGCTTTTCTCCTTTCCTGACAAAGTATGAGCCAAATTAAAGTCAATTGGAGTTTCATTGGAGCTTTCAGATGTTATAAGTACTCAGCTTGTTAAACAAGTTTGCTTCAAAGCTTTTATGAACAAAAATAAACCCGCTTTGTTTTCAAGTAATTTCAGTAAAGGCTGCTTATGCCAAGGTTTCAGTCATCTCTACAGTTATATTTTATAGTCAGGTAGTTATTTTGTCTACTAAAATCATATGAGTGGTGGTGTATCCTAACAATAACATCCCAGAATTTTGGCAAAATTGGAGTGTTCAGCATTTTCATTAGTATACAGCTAGAGACAAATAGGAAAAAAAAAATAAATTAAAAATTAAACTCAAAGCCTTCCTAACAACATAATCTTAAAATACTAAAATTGCCTTGCAGCTGTTAATATCTTTATTTAAAATATTATGTTTTTAGAATAAAATATTTGTAGACTAAAACAGAACAAGCCCTTTAAATTACAGCTTTGTTAATGACACTGAGAATCATAGAATCATGGCTGGAAGGGACCTTAGAGATGATCTAATCCATCCTCCCTGCCATGGGCAGGGACACCTCTCAACTAGACCAGGTTGCCACCCACAACCCTCTAGGCAGTCTATTCCAGAGTCTCACCACCATCTTACTGAGGAACTTTTTCCTAAGATCCAATCTAAACCTATTTTTCCTTGATTTGAGTCTGTGAAGATTTTACTGAGACTCAGAAAACAAGAAGTTATCACACAGGAAAAGGCAGCAACTATCTCTACATCCTCTGACCTCTCTGTTGGTGCCAGCCAAGGCAGCTGTTGTGCCTGTCTGCCAGATCTGATATTTCAGCAATTTCTCACCACTTCTGAATTTGTTTTCTTGGATGCCAACCAAAAATTAGCTAGGAGCAGAGTCAAGAAAAAAAATAAATTAATATAAATGCAGAGGAAATTCCACCACCATGGAAAACGTGTAATTCTTACCTAGCATTCTTAAACAGGTCTTGAGGTAGGTGATGGTGATGGATGTGTCAATTTTCCCACTATTTAAGCTCAGAATTGCAATTTACTTGAATATGAACCCTTTGGGCACCTGAAGATAGCCATTTAGAAAACCTTCAAGTAACTCAAGTTAGCATCAGCCTGACGTACACTGTCTGACCTAAGCTGTTCCAGTGAATTCCAGCTGCATCAGCTGCATTCAGCTTCAAACAGCTACTGTCCTGGAGCTGTGGAACTGGAAATCCAAAGGATGGATTGAGAAATTAATTTGACCCTTTAAATTAACCCAAAACCTTCTCTATCTCAGTTAACTGTCTGTTCTTTCATTTTGCTAGGATGCTGAGGCCTTCCCTGTGGCAATGTGAATATTTGGAATCTTTTCATGTGGGGATATTCTCTGGCATCAGTGGTGGGCATAACACAAAGTAACAGGAACGTAAAATAAGCAAACAAACAAACTAATAAATAAATCACCAAGTGAAGATAAATGCTAAGCAGTGCATAATTATAATTAATGAATCATCTTCCCTGTTGTGTTTAACCCAGAAGGATAATCAAATGAGCTTGAGGCCAAACTAAAGTGTGGTGTGCTGTACCAAGCCCTGCTGCTAGCAAGTAGGTAAGTTGCTTTCAGACTTTTAAAGACTTAGATTTATTTATCTAGTGGACCTAACTGGTCCCTTTAGAGTAGCACTGGAAATGTTTCTATGAATTATTCATCCAACTTGGTTTTAGTATTTGAAGGCTTATAGTGTATCATTGATGGTGCTTTTTCTAAATAAGCAGTGCAGAGAATTTGAAAGATTTATGTATACTCTCACCATGTCCTTTGGTTAAATTTCCACCTGATTTCAATGCTGGAAATGGAAACTACCCTCAATTCTCAAGGGAAGTTTTGCACAGTTAAATTCACAATTACATATTTCATATCCAGCTCATTAATGCTGGTATTTTATTTTTCTTACAGAAACAATGCAAAGAATATATTTTCTTTTTACTTATTTTTGCTTTTTACATCTAAATTCTCCTCACTGATCTGCATCACTGATTTCTGCATATCTTCCTACAAAGCTCACATTGATATCAAGAGGACTTGTAACTATTTAAGACTTGATTTACCTCCTAATGCAATCAAAACAAGTCTGTGTTCTGACTTCAATTAGAACTTATGTTCATTAGGAAAAGCTGAATAAATATGCAGAGAAATGAAAGGGAGAGTTCAGACCTTTACTTCCTTTTTTATTATAATTGCTTTTGAAGCAACTTTTTAGCAATGTTAAAATGATATCTCTGAATAAAAATGCCTTTCCATTTACCAAACATCCATCTTTCTTGTCCTGTGTTTTCTTTAGAGCAGTCTTCCTTCATTTAATTTCCTTTCTTGTGATGGAACATTATTCATGATGTCTCTTATCCTTCACAACAAATTCACAGAGCAGTCTAGTCTCCTCCACATTATTTATTTGTTTCCATTTTTTAACATATGTCCTCAAAGTAACTTCCCACTTAGTTATGTGCTAAACACTAGTTCAGTCTCACAAAAAGCACAAAATACCCTTCCCAGGAAATATTGCCCAATTCCTATGTGGCCCTGAACTTCATTTAAGGTTTCTGCCACATTGCAGAAATTTCAGGACGTTACTGAAACCCTGGCTGAGTCACTACATGATCTCAACAAGTGTGAAATATTGGTGATAAGAAATGCCCCTTTCCCAACACAGAGCTTTAAGGTACTTTTGGGGATGACTCCCCATGGACACAAAGCTAGACTTATTCTACAAGAAAATTAGCCTAAAGTACAGATGGTACAGGAAAATTAATTATTACTGCTGATTGCATGAAAGGGTTGAAACAACCAACAATCAACAGACAAAAAAACCCAAGCCTCTACCAGATTTTGGATCAAACACCTTTAAATGATCATTAAAGTTATTTCTCTGTACAAAGAAAATAAATTTCAATAATGTAAACTGAATTATATCTGTGATGGCTAATAATGGTATTTGATGCTAAGTCCTGGAAGTTAGCTCTTCCATATTTCTGGTATGGGCATTTGAAAATCCCAACCTTGTGACATGTTTGTTCAGATTACCATTTTATTTTGCCTTTTATACCCATTGAAACAGCAAGATCTTTATGATCTAGGTCTCATATTATTAGTGATTCCACTACTATATTCCACAGCCCACTGTTGTCTGCAAAATGGTAAATTTATTTTTTTTTTTAAGTGCTTTCAGTTAAAACTTTTCAGGTTTTTTTGAAACAAAGAATGTCCAGTGGTTCATGAAAAGATAAGAAGGTTTGCAGTAATAAAGTCAAGGNGCATCAGCTGCATTCAGCTTCAAACAGCTACTGTCCTGGAGCTGTGGAACTGGAAATCCAAAGGATGGATTGAGAAATTAATTTGACCCTTTAAATTAACCCAAAACCTTCTCTATCTCAGTTAACTGTCTGTTCTTTCATTTTGCTAGGATGCTGAGGCCTTCCCTGTGGCAATGTGAATATTTGGAATCTTTTCATGTGGGGATATTCTCTGGCATCAGTGGTGGGCATAACACAAAGTAACAGGAACGTAAAATAAGCAAACAAACAAACTAATAAATAAATCACCAAGTGAAGATAAATGCTAAGCAGTGCATAATTATAATTAATGAATCATCTTCCCTGTTGTGTTTAACCCAGAAGGATAATCAAATGAGCTTGAGGCCAAACTAAAGTGTGGTGTGCTGTACCAAGCCCTGCTGCTAGCAAGTAGGTAAGTTGCTTTCAGACTTTTAAAGACTTAGATTTATTTATCTAGTGGACCTAACTGGTCCCTTTAGAGTAGCACTGGAAATGTTTCTATGAATTATTCATCCAACTTGGTTTTAGTATTTGAAGGCTTATAGTGTATCATTGATGGTGCTTTTTCTAAATAAGCAGTGCAGAGAATTTGAAAGATTTATGTATACTCTCACCATGTCCTTTGGTTAAATTTCCACCTGATTTCAATGCTGGAAATGGAAACTACCCTCAATTCTCAAGGGAAGTTTTGCACAGTTAAATTCACAATTACATATTTCATATCCAGCTCATTAATGCTGGTATTTTATTTTTCTTACAGAAACAATGCAAAGAATATATTTTCTTTTTACTTATTTTTGCTTTTTACATCTAAATTCTCCTCACTGATCTGCATCACTGATTTCTGCATATCTTCCTACAAAGCTCACATTGATATCAAGAGGACTTGTAACTATTTAAGACTTGATTTACCTCCTAATGCAATCAAAACAAGTCTGTGTTCTGACTTCAATTAGAACTTATGTTCATTAGGAAAAGCTGAATAAATATGCAGAGAAATGAAAGGGAGAGTTCAGACCTTTACTTCCTTTTTTATTATAATTGCTTTTGAAGCAACTTTTTAGCAATGTTAAAATGATATCTCTGAATAAAAATGCCTTTCCATTTACCAAACATCCATCTTTCTTGTCCTGTGTTTTCTTTAGAGCAGTCTTCCTTCATTTAATTTCCTTTCTTGTGATGGAACATTATTCATGATGTCTCTTATCCTTCACAACAAATTCACAGAGCAGTCTAGTCTCCTCCACATTATTTATTTGTTTCCATTTTTTAACATATGTCCTCAAAGTAACTTCCCACTTAGTTATGTGCTAAACACTAGTTCAGTCTCACAAAAAGCACAAAATACCCTTCCCAGGAAATATTGCCCAATTCCTATGTGGCCCTGAACTTCATTTAAGGTTTCTGCCACATTGCAGAAATTTCAGGACGTTACTGAAACCCTGGCTGAGTCACTACATGATCTCAACAAGTGTGAAATATTGGTGATAAGAAATGCCCCTTTCCCAACACAGAGCTTTAAGGTACTTTTGGGGATGACTCCCCATGGACACAAAGCTAGACTTATTCTACAAGAAAATTAGCCTAAAGTACAGATGGTACAGGAAAATTAATTATTACTGCTGATTGCATGAAAGGGTTGAAACAACCAACAATCAACAGACAAAAAAACCCAAGCCTCTACCAGATTTTGGATCAAACACCTTTAAATGATCATTAAAGTTATTTCTCTGTACAAAGAAAATAAATTTCAATAATGTAAACTGAATTATATCTGTGATGGCTAATAATGGTATTTGATGCTAAGTCCTGGAAGTTAGCTCTTCCATATTTCTGGTATGGGCATTTGAAAATCCCAACCTTGTGACATGTTTGTTCAGATTACCATTTTATTTTGCCTTTT
>VYZU01052849.1:0-18982 GCA_013401355.1 Ceyx cyanopectus | reverse complement strand
TTTTTCAATCTAAGAAAGCAGTCCCATATTTTTCAAGCACCCTTTAACTGGAATTTTGCCTTGCCTCTAACTTTGCTTTGGAATTGCCTCCAATACCATTCTGTCCTCTCAAAACAGGAAGAAGTAAACAGTGAGTTCTGGATAAGAAACGCCCTGGATTATCAAATGACATAGACCATACTCTTCATACTCTTCTCCATTCCCTTCATTTTGTATTCTGACAAACATCAGCTCTTTTCACCACTGCTGCAAATCAGGTAGAGGGTTTTTTTTGTGGTTCTCTGTTCTGACATCAACTTAATTCCTAACATGGATTACAGATGCCCTGGGACGCATCCACACCATGAAGTAGAGCTGGTGGCACACACTGACTTGAGAGATGCTAAGCCACTGAAAGTTTGTGGTTGTTGAGTCACTTCAACACATCTTAGTCATGAGATTAGCACCTGTGTCCCTGTTAGTGAGCCCTGCAGCCACACATGGTGCCTCTGAAAGATTATTTTGAAGAAGCTGCAGACATTCACTTGTAGTCAGTGAAATTACCATGTATATTTGTTACTCATGTGGTTAGAAACACATATACAAAACAATAATCTTTCCTTTCAGAAACTTGTTATTTTGTTTTGTATAGCAGTGGGCAGCAAATTCTAATGAGAGACCAAAAAACCACCACACAGACTAAATGATGAGTCTCCTTCTGCAGCCAAATTTAACTTGAATTAAGTCCCTGGGAATTTTGCCAATGACTAGTATAAATACTAGAAGATACTCAAGGTCAGACAAAGAGTAAAACTATATAGGGAAAAAAATCTATCTGAAATCTATGCTTGAAATATATATGTAAAAGTTAGTCCTCCCTTTAAGCACTTCACTGACTGGGTTTCCCCAGCTGCTCAGGAGCAGCCCGGGACTAACTATGAGGCTGAGTTCACACTGCCAGTGGGAGCTCCTCAGGACATGGGTCCAAGGAGAACCAGATGATGGTCTCTGGTGTAAGCCCTGTATATGGTAGCTTCCCCAGTATACCTCCCTGCTCTGCAAAGCATCCTGTAGCCCCTTTGCCTCTGGTAATGGCAGACCAACCACAGGTGGAAAGGAGTTGATCCTGGCTCCTGCCTAGGAAGAATCTCCTTACTTCTTCCTAGAAAAGACACCTGACATGGGGCAAGTGATGGTTGAAGGGAGCCTAAGTTCAAGCCAAATCAAGTTCTGCCTGCCCAGGTACGAAGTAAGTGAGCCCTGCTCTGAAACACAGATAGGAAATTTTTGTGGTATAGTCTCTTTAAAGTTGCTAGGTTTCTTGTTTGGTAAAATACAACCCTCTCTCCCTTTACAGAATATGATAATCATCAAGGCATGTAAATGTGGTACACAGAATTCTACTGCTTAGTCTTTGATCCTGTTTAGTGCTTCTGATGCCTGGCTTCATTTAAGTGTTTACATGGATCATTTCATTTCAGTAACCACACTGTTCTTTTCTATTACCAGAGACTATTTAGTATTCTCCCTAGCTAGGGTTCAGAAAAATATGTCCTTTAAAGTAGGGTAGACAAAATGAAGTAAGAGGGTAATCATATGCTGGGTAATTGTTTAGAAACATCAGAATACTAAGAGGCATGCATTTTAATGTGAGAAATACAAGTCTAGTTCAGTGCTTCTTGGAGACATCAGGGGAGTTTTGGACTGCTTTGTGCCAGACACATACAAACACACATTGACCAGAACTTGTGGGCATGAACAGTGTACAGCATTAACTGGACAAGATGTAGAGACAAAAAAACCAAATTGTTATCCTTGTGCTGAAAGTTTCTACTGTAAGCAGAATCAGATAGAAACTATTGCTGAAAAAGTTACAACCAAAATAAGTGTAACTACTACATCTCCAGATACTCCAGTGCAATTTATTGCACCAAGAAGTATCTTGCACCCTCAGTGCACCCTCAGTATTCCTCATCACTTCAGGGAATATGGCTGAAAATTGAAACTATGTGCTTATCCCAGGTCCAGTTCCTATTAAATGTTATTTGGATTTTATTTATTCATGCGCTATTTAACGTCTTCAGGTTGATCATGTTCTGTGAAAGTTTTCCTCAAGCTCATGTAGACACATGAGGTCTCTGCCACATGACTAAATGGTTGGTTAATTGCCATATGCCACCTAAGACCCAAATATCAGTAGTAATCCTCTGTGTACCACCTTCTAGTCTGCCATAGATACAAGGTAATGCAACACACCTCAGACAGTTGTGAAAATAAAACATGGTACCCATGGACTGCAAGTCAGATCTAACAGTGCAAAGGCTAGGAAACTTGGAGGGTTTTTCTCTCTCTGCCACTCATTTTCTGTGCAGCTTTGGGCAAACCACTTTGACCTGTTGCCTTCCTCTCTTCCCTTTTATTTTTCTTCTCTCTCTTGTTAACTTAAAAGAACTTTAAAAATAATATGCACTTGGTATCTCTAGACTTCTCTGCACAAAGTATTCTTAGGTTTCTTGGGATTTGCATCCAGTTGGGGTATGAACCATATGACCTTAGAGAGTGGTCTTGTGAAGGCAGCCATATATGTAAGTAGTGTGAGTTCAATGAGGGGATTACATAGTAACTGCAGCAAGTCTTGTCAATGGTACAGTGCCTGAGTGCAGAAAACAACAGCCATTAGTCTGAAATATTCCTAATTGAATCTGACTCCTAACTAAACCACTGCTGTGAGTCACAGCAGTTCTGCAATGTAAATACTTTTCTCAGGGACAATAAAATATAATTGGAGTCAGCTTGTTGTTATTGATTAGAACATAATGCATTAGAGAGCCTCCTTTTCCACACACTCTATTTATAGTGTCTGCATCATGGAACAGTCATTACAGCTTTTCCATCCTCATTGCACAATCATGAACAAAGCATTAACCACTCATTCCTGTTAGCATATTAACTCAGGCCTGTCAAAAAAAAGACAGGGTCTAAAGTCATTCAGAGAATTTAGCCTTTAGCAATTCTGAAAGAATCTATGCAAGTGGAGTGAAATGCAAGGGAAAAGGACTGTGATTTAGTAAGGGATGTTAGCTTTCTTCATATGGGCCATCCTACACATTGAAGACATGGTATGTAGGCTTACACTGCCAAAAACATTTACAGAGCAGATGGCACTACATGAGACTTCTCCCTGCAAAAGTGGCTCTGTGCCCAGCTCTGTAGCTTTCCCTACACAACCTCCATGAACCTCCAGTCCCAGGAAAGCCTTTCTTAAAGAGGCTTGCAGTGGGAAGCAAAGCTTGTTCTCCACCAGACTCAGTGCACTTTAAGCTGTAGTCAGCCTCAGGAGGTATGTATTAAGCACATAAGGAGGAAAGGACCTTCAGGCTAATGCAGTACAACTGCTTGCATGACTAGAGAGAAACTCATGTGCTGACAAAATGATTTTCCTAGCCCTTGCACTGAATGCCATGGAACTCTGGGACTACTGTCTTCAGAGAAGTTTCTGCTGCAGAGTTGCAGCATCACACGAAGCCTCTGATTTAGAGTCTGCTTTCTGCAGAAGACACAAAAAACTGCCATCTCATGAATGAGGTGTACATAGTCTGAGACTGATGCTATGACAGTATGATGTGTTCCCAGGGGAAACAGCAACTATAACACTCTCAAACAAGTCCATTTGGTCTAACGGTTGAAGTAATCTCAGAGTCTCAAAGGTGAGGTTAGCAGGTGTTTATCATACAGTGTTCTTCTTCATTATATGAAGCAGGTAGTTAATAATCAGTTTCACAACTGAGCAAGGAACATTAGCATGTGATTAACTGCCTGAAGTAAAACATATGCCAAGTAGTTCACTGAACTGGAGCCAAAGGATGAAAAAGGTAACAGCAAAAGGGATCATTCAACTGAAAAAGAAGAAAAAAAGCACATTACTGGAAATGCTTGTGACAGTTCTTTCAAGTTCCTGTACTCCAATATAATCTTAATTCTGTCCCCAATTGCACCCTAGCACGTCTATACAGAGTTAAGATGCAGTGATTCACTCCTGGTGGGGAGGGTCTCTATTTCTGTGAAAGTTACTTTAGGAGTGCAATTTATTCTGATTGTTTGCAGCAGTTTTTTACTCTTCTGGAAGAGAAAGTGAGTAGTGTTTAAAAGTGAGTAAAAACAAGCAAAGGAAGAAGACCTACAATGAACTCTGTTTCTTTACTAGTCATGAGCAAATACAGTTTGTTCCACATTGTGCATCCTTCTGCTACAGCAAATCCTGGACCTCAGAACACCACAGAGCAATGTGAACCTGTTATAAATAGCCACCAAGGGCTGTTTGAGTGTCTTCTGAAGGTACTAAATATTTTTGCAGGACTATATATTTCATTTGTCCTACATGGTATGACACAACATGAAATTCTCTTGCTATGATATATCAACTTGGATATTTTCAGCCTGTCATTTAGAGTAAAATAGGCATATCAGCATATATATTGTATATCAGCAGTAAAAGCTGATATACTATTTATGTCTACTTCAAGGTCTTTCACATGTTCTGCATTGTTTAACATATGCCAAAGGCAGGCATGTTGTACAGTGATGTGCTTGTCACGCTCTGAATCTCCTGTGGCCTCAGTGACACCTGTGAAAAGGACCACAGAGAAGTTCTCCTGCCTCTTCCCTGCAGAAGCTTTCATCCCACACATTCAGTTACCATGGTCTATCATGAGATTCTAGCTGTTCAGGTATTTAAGGGTGAAAGCAAAATATATATCATAGAATCGTCAAGGTTGGAAAAGACCTTTAAGGTCATCAAGTCCAGCTGTTAACCCTACTCCATCAAGTCCAGCACTAAGCCATATCCCCAGGCACCACAACTATATGGCTTTTAAACACATCCAGGGGTGGGGACTCAACCACCTCTCTGGGTATAACCCTTTCAGTAAAAACATTTTTCCTAATGTCCAGTTTGCACCTCTGTTGGTGCCACAGCTTGAGGCCATTCCCTCTTGTTCTGTCACTAGTAACTTGTGAGAAGAGAACAGCACTTACCTCTCTGCAATGTCCTTTTAGGCAGTTGCAGAAAGCAAGAAGGTCTCCCCGCAACCTCATTTTCTTCAGACTAAATAGCCCCGGTTCCATCAGCCACTCCTCACAGGACTTGTTCTCCAAGTCCTTCACCAGCTTAGTTGTTCTTCTCTGGCCCTACTCCAGCACCTTGAGTCTTTCTTGTATTGAGGTGCCCAAAACTGGATACAGCACTCAAGATGTGGCCTCACCAGTGCTGAGAGAACAGGGGGACAGTCACCTCCCTGGTCCTGCTGGCCACACTATTTCTAGTACAAGCCAGGATACAATGGGCATTCTTGGCCACCTGGGCACACTGCTGGCTCATGTGCATCCTCTTGTTGATCAGCCACCCCAGGTCTCTTTCTGCTGGACAGCTTTCCAGACACTCTTATCCAGAGAGAAGAATGCACAAGACAAAGCACAAGAGAGGCTGCAGGAGTGGTTAAAGCCTGGTGGATCATCCCATGTCAGATTCCTATGGGTCCCAGGTGAGAAGTGTCTTGTGGTTTGTGAAAACATAGGCACTATCCTTTGGTCCATGTGGTATGGGATATGAGTTTGATCTTAAGCACTACATTGTGTCAAGAGGTGGCCTATAGCAACATAAGACTGTGCTAAAGAACACACCCAAATTGCTGTACAAACACAAAAACATTATTAAGGCAACTAGCCAAAGGACATAGATCATCTCCAAGAGATGACAAGAGCTCTCATTGTTTTTAATGGCCCAGTTACATTGACTGCATGGCTGTTAACTTGGACAAGCCAAAGCTGTCAAACCCAGAAGTTCCTGCTGGCCCACTGCTTGACACAGAGGACCTTGTTCAACAAGAGCTGAATTGTTCACAATCTGCTCCTCATGAACCTCCTTGTAGTGCATGAACTCATGTAGAGAGGGCAAATACATCCTCAGAGGATTTCTAACCTTCTGCTCCTTCTTTGGCACCTGACAGGCTGATGGGCATCAGGGCATTCAGTGTTTGAATAAAAGAGAAGGTCACTACAAAAGAAAGCCAGAACATCAGGTCTTGTTCCAGGCATGGCTGCTGATCTATAAAATATAATCCATTTGGCATGCAAACCCTTGTAGCTGCCAAACATATCCCATGAAGAGCTCAGGGTGGTCTCTGGGGCTGGGCCACTGAGAGGAAAAAATGCACTAATGGCAGCAAGATGGGGAAGCCTTGCCAAGTCAGGACAAAAATCATGTGTGTACCAGTTTCCATGCCTGTGAAGACAACTCTGTCTATGAGAAAGGACCTACACAAGGACAGAGTCACACATACATATGCATGCAATCAGCTCAGGCACATACAAACCAAGATGGTTCACATGACTGTTGCCCTGTGATGCCATCAGCATCAGGGGATGCTGGTTCATCAAACTGCACTATGTGCTGCTGTCAAAGAGGACTTCCAGCCAGCCACACATTATTCCCAGTACGAATGCTTGTGCCTCTACATGGCAAGCAGGAACTGGGGAGTGTTCCAGCTGAAAACCAACCCAGAGGAAAAATAAACACTCATGTTCAATCTGAGACACTCCCTGACTCAGTTTGCTGTGAGTTCCCACTTATGCTGGTGCCAGGGCAAGAGATGTGCAACATGTGCAGCAGGGCCAGTCTCACCCCTTTTGATGACAGTGTGAAATCAGATCTGTGTAACTGCACATGAAACCCCAGGATGGTTCAAGCAGGTCAGACTTGAAGAAGCATTGGAGGGATTGTTTCAAAGAGACTGTTTATCTAGACTGCCCTTTTAGACTAAAATAGAAATAAGCATTAACCATGAAGAATTCCACCCCACTAGGTACTTAGATTAATTTAGGCCACTTGAGAGACCAGTTGCTGGCTGGCCTGACTTCACTCCCTTGTCACAGCTGTGTCCTGTCCCCTTGCTGTAATGACACTGGGGTCTGTGGAACCCCCTGCTAAGAAGTTTGGCATGTTTAATCTTCAGCACATTACCCCATCATAAGCAAATGTATTCTTCTTTAGCACACTAGGGTACAGATGTGCCTGGTGCACAACCTCTGACAACCACCAGAAAGGGCTGGAAACACAGGGGTAGGAGCAGCAATGCTGACAGTCTGCAGGTAAACCATCATAGTCTCTCCCTTTGGGACTAAAACCTGAGAATAAAACAGTCAACTTTTGGTCTGAAAAGTGCATTTCCTGACCTGGTTTGTGAACAGCAAAAATAGTAAGACATATTAAAGTCTATCCTTTAATCTTTAAACGCTGTGGATTTGCTTTCTTGGCTTTCTTTCTCTTGGTGGCCAACAGACAAGAAATGTCTTAATCAGCTAGAGCAGTCAATTTGGGTTCATTTCTATTGGGAGGAATAATTAATTACATTGATCAACCATGTGTCCTTCATTGTGAACATATTTAACCTACAAAGCACACCTGGATGTCCTGAGCACAGTTGGAAGGAGTGGTGACTTCCCATGCTCATCATCCCTTAGCCTGCCATGCCAGGGTGATCTGTGCCCATGAAGCCCCATTTCTTCTGCCTCCCAGGAAGATCCATGATGCTTTCTCTTTGTTTTTTGCTGTCAACACAAATTTGCCTTTAGCTCATACGCTCATCCCATGCTTGTGGGAGTTTCTATATATTGTGCAGTATCTAGAGTATCTAGTATACTGCATGTACACACATTGTCTATGTGTGTGACAGGTACATAATAGTGTGGTTTCACAAAAGGTGAAAGATGTAAGCCTTGCATTGTATCAGAGCAGGTTTACCTCCAAAAAAGACTCAGTTCTTGAACATAAAAAGATCCTAAATACAGACATTTGCATTTTCGGGTTTTGCCAGGGTTCATGCTTCCAAAGAAAAAAAAAAAAATCCCCAAATCTCTAAAGCAAAAATACTGTTACAAAAATAGTATTTAAAATTTTCTGAGTGTTCCAGTGACTTCCCAGTTTCTCACTCTTCTGTCTTATCAAGCCTCACACCAATATGCTAGACCATTTTTCTTACACCAAATGGCTGTGACAATGAAAGTGGCCAGTGGTACTGGTGATACATACTATGCCTGATCTGAGCCCTTGTGGTTGAGAGGATCATGAAATATTTATCTTCCCCCAGTGTTCTGATAATCCAAAAAATAGCATTTGTATTGCAATCCAAAATTCTCTGGTGGGAGGTAGGAACCTGCAGTTACCCTTAACATGAGCAGCAGGAGTGGTTTTAGCCATGCAAATGGGGCTGCTTTGGTGGTGGAATGCAACACCGTGGCCATCGCCACCATGCCAAAAACTCAAAAGTTCAAAGGTATTTAATGGATTGTGTTACTCTGGCCACTTCTCCCCTTCTCATATTAAAATCTGATGTGTTTTTTGGAAGAGGCAGCTTCCTCTAATCCAGCAGGACTGTATTTGTTTTAAACAAACCTCTCACAGTAGGGCTGGAGCCTGCCCCTCTTTGTGCCTGTTGGCTCTGACGGGTTCCCTGAGGTGACACGGAGGTGGAAAGCAAGTGCCAACATCTCCAGAGTTCTTGCTCTAGCATGGCAGAAGACCCCTGGCAAGCAGTCTGGACCTTGCAGCCCTGCACAAATCCTGTGCCACATTGGTGCCAGCCCTACTGGAGCACGAGCTAATGCAAGGGGAGAGTGATGGAGCACTGCCAGATGGGGACCCTGGATCTGGCAGCAACTGAGGAGATGAGAGAGCTGGGCATGGAGGATGGAGGCAATGAGGAATAGGAGGGAAAGCCCTGCAAGGAAACCCCCCAGTGTGTGTGGGAGGGAATGCTGGACGACCACTGAGCATAGAGCTGGGGAACAGGGTAAGGACAGGGGGCTAGGAAGTGGAAAAGATGATGATATGGGAAGCTATGGAAAGGATCACAGAAGAGGGAAAATAAGGAGAGATGTTGATTTCAGACTCAGGTGGGAAATCAGGAATGTGAACCTGATGGGAGATGGAAGGAACTGTCTGGAGGGACAGAGGGACACAGCAGACCACCATCAGGGGCAGCATGAGGACAGATGAGAAAACTGTGAGCAAAACAGAGATGAAGCAGAGAAAAGTTAATGGGAAGAAGGTGAAGGGAGGCTGGACTTGGGAGAAGAAGAATCAGGGAAAGAAACCATGCAAGAGGTTAATATATTGCAGGGAAATAAAGAAGGAAAGTGAAGAAGTAAGGAAGTGCCAGAACTTTTAGAAATTTCAGTTTGTTCCAGCCCAGATTTTGGGGGTGACTCTTGTGATGGGCTCAGTGCCTGTGCTAAAAAACCTCTACTTTTTTGAATTTTCCTTCCAATAGTAATGAAGCACGATGCTTGAAAAACTGGCATGTTTCCCATAGCACAGAGGAGATGGAAGGAAAGAAAAATAATAGACTTATCCGTAAAGACAGTAATTACAACCACATGCTCTTATAGCAGAACTATTTTTAATGGATTATTCTAGTATTTTGCTTATTAAATGTCACTGGGGAGGAAAAAGACCATAGTGTGTAGTAAGGAATTAAGCAACCTGTGTTTGCAGCACTGCCTGCTGCTGGGTGGACTAGTGCTTGGTTGCAGCAGGATACAGGTACAGTTACTATGCCATACACCATGTGGTAGCAGGTGGGAGCCCAGGTGCTGTTTCACCAGTGGGTTTATCCAACCCAGTACTGCAGTGCTGCTGGACTGGCTGCACTCCCAAAGCAGCAGTGGGGGGAAGGAGGAGACCCTCTCCTGGACAGGGAGCAACACCTTCCCCTTCTGCCTGGGGGACCCCAGATACCTGCTAGGCACTGGCTGGCTGGAAAGGGTTTGGTTTCCAGCCAGTCCCCACTTGTTTGGCTCCTTCTGCCTCAAAGCCTGAACAAAAGCAAGGGAATTCAGCCTCAAAAGGAGCCAACTCTCCACGTCCTCCAATACTTTCAAATCCTCAGAGCAGAGATTTTAATTGCATGCAAACAGTGCTGTGAGGGCAAGGCTGAGACTGGAGGGAAGTCTTCCCATCAGATATCTTGCTGTCATGAGCTTCACAAGATGCCTACCTGATAACGTGATGCTGCTTTTAATCTTTAGTATGCTCCTCAACCCCAAGCTTTTGAATTTTGGCTTTTCAGTTCACAGTTTATCCCGCTGGCTGACACAGGGAATAAAAGACCACACACACACACAAAGGAAAAAAAAGAAAAAAAAACAACAACAAAAACACGTGGCACTGGCTGTGGATTTTTGCCTCATTTCTGCAGCTGCTGTCCCTGGAGACTCTTGGCTGCTGCCCAAAGGGCAGAGGGCAGGCAGCAGCAGGGTGCAGCCATGCCATGCAGAGCAGAGACAGGTTAGCCAAGGGGGCTACAGGAGCTCTACCACTGGCATCAGCCAGTACCATGTGTGCTCCCACCCCCTACCCTGCAACCTGCCCCTCTCCATGCTCCCACCTCGTCATCCGAAGTATGTCTACCCCTATATATGTACATGTGTATGCCTGACCACAGAGTGGAAAAACCCTTCCCCATCTGGTACTGCTTACTGTATGGAAAGCCAGCCCCACAGCTGCATCAGTGCCTTTCTCCTGGCACCCAAGGGCATGCACATCCCTGACAAAAGCCACTGTGTTTTAGCACCCCAGAGCAGGGGCTCTTGAAGAATGAGTTCAGCAGATGGCACAGGCTGACACCATGTACTGCAATTCTCCTCCTAAGGAGTTTATTTGTGATAAAGTGTGTTGAAAGCTTTAAAAAGCATTCTCAAATGTAGCAGTTAAGCACTCTCTTGCATTTTAAATATCATGTTTACTGCATGAAACATTAGAGAGCCACCTTTTAATGTCATGTTCAAGGAGGTATATATGTCAGTGTGCACCAAGGGAACAGCTGTGTGGTAGCCCTGAAAACATACTGGAGGGGGGGTGACAAGCCTGCCTGTGACGCTGCATGGAGAGTCATTTGCCAATGGCAGAAACTCCATTAAAAACAGCAGTAAAAGTAATTCTGTAATATTCAGATGTGCCTGAGAAACAAGTTCTTTTGGAAATCCAGCTGGAAGAAATGTCATTTGTTCCATGAAGATGTAATGAGAATCACTTAACAACATAAAAACAGAGCATGCATTTGATGAACTCCATTGAACAAGAAAAAGTAGTATGAATACCTGGCACTAACAGTAAAAATTCTCAGCATATTTGACTCTTCAAAATATCTTCTTACAGATGTGAAAACAGCTTTGTTTACTTCATAACTGTCAAGGTTATAATGTCTTAAAACAACGCTCCTGAGATCTTAGTCTGTTTTTATAGGTCTTTACTTACTGACGTAAGTGTTCTTGGGAAATGTTCTGGCTCTGTTACCATATTAGAAATAGAATTGTATTGACCAGAACAGATTGTAAATAAACCTGTATATGAGCAGGCTGTTTCTTACCATGGTCCACATCTGATACTGCATTTGTGTACACATTTGTTAGGACCTTGTTTTTCAGAGATGCTGACACATGCAATTCCTTCTCACATCAGGAACATTTCTGGATGCACCAGCCTTTTAAAAAGAAAAACAATGTAGTTTTATGTTTTGCTGGTACCAAACAGCACCTCAAGAACACTATGTTGGCATGGTGGGGACAATGTGAACCTGCTCCCTGCTTCTCTGCTCTATGCTCTCTGGTAAGTTAAAAAAAAAATGGAAAGCACTGGGCTAGCTTAGCTACTCTTCAGCAAGGGCTGCCTGTGAGTTTACACAGTGTGCTATAGAGCTGCCATGGTTTCTTCATGTTGGGTTTTTTGTGTTTTGTTTTTTTTTTCATATATATATAGGTGACATGGACATTAGCTATACTTTCAGTGGGCTTTTGCTTATTGACTGATTCAGGCTACCTGTTCAGACTGGAATTCCCAGGCAATTACAGGTATTTCTGCACATAAACAAAGAACACTAAAATTATTAGCACATGTAAGAGCCTGGGAAATTCCAAGATACCCCAATATTTAAATTTAAAAATGTTATTTGTATGATGCAAGACCTGAAACAGAGGATAACTTCACTCGTATGGGTAATTTACTCGCAGGAAAAGGAATTTGCTTTCTAGGATAGCTCATAAAATTACAGGACAAAGAAATGGAAGCTGCTTTAGGAAGAAACGCAAATTTATCAAGACAAGATCAGCTAGACTTGAACTTCCTCAGAGAGCTCCCTTCCTATGCTTCCTACCCCTGATGTTGGGAAAGATTTTTCCAAAGGCTAAGCAGGACATCTGACATTGCATTTCATCTAAACCCCTTCCTTTCTGTCTTACCTACTATTGCCATGGAGATAATTTCCCTTTCTCCTCATAGCATTTGCTTTAATGTCCAACAAGCCTTTGCATCAAAGACCCTACTTCAAGACAGTTTTCTCCATATTGGTTTGCCCTCTGCAGAGAATGGTTGCTAGAATGGTCCCTGCTGTGGAAGCCTGAATATGGTCCTGTGTAATCTTTAGAGAAGACATGTTCAGTCTAGTTTACTGCATTTAAGTCATCAGTGCTGTCAGAGCACAAACTGAGCCAGAGAGGCATAAAAATATGTCAGCTCAGTATAGTTCTTGCAAGCATACACACCCATACTGCAGTTCCTTTACAAAGACAATTCATCTTTTTGCTGACTTTTGTCTTTGCATAAATATTATAAGGTCACTTTCACAGGTCAGGCAAATGGGGAGACTGTGCATAGAATCAGGTAAATTGGGGTTTTTTTCTCTCAGGTTATCACAAAAATATTCTCTTCAGTATTTTCACTGTGATAAATGTATCAGGACATCATAAACAGATGGGAAGACCATAGAATTTAACTCAGTCCCACCCAGATCAGCTTACAACACACATATTGTTTTCTATTGTCAAAATGTGATTGGATGCCTTATTTTATGGGAAAAGGCTGAGTGTGCATCTTGAATGGATTAATTTCACATTTTACACAAACTTACAAAACTCCCCACAGAGATAATCTATATGAAAATTGTTCTCTAGCTAATAATCCTTTCTCCCAGATTCTATTTTTTTCTTTTTTTTTTCTATTCTAAAAATCCATTATAACAATAAATTTCAGCTGTGTGGCTCTGTAATTTTCATTTTCCTTTTAACTACAAATAGGTTTACAGAACCTTTAATTTTCCAAAGGGGTAATGGGGAGACCACAATCCACAATCCTGGATCATAAAGGCAGCCCTTACATGCATGCAGTGACCCAAGAGCTAACTGGGGAGTGTAGTGCCATGGGGTGGGCAAAGATTTTGGTGTTCAAGCTCTCCTCTGTAGACCAGTGCAGAGCTGTTGGATTTAATGCACAGATCCTTTTTAGTTAATTCTTACAGGGAATTACTGGTAAAGAAAAGTTCAGGTGTTACACAATTGGTGGAAGCCTTTTCATTGCCCTCTGCCTTGTGTTGCTTTTCTTAACCCTCATCCTCATCCCTGCACCAGAAAAGCCAGGCAGGGAGGTATGTGAGAAAAGGTGCAGCCCACCAGTGGTGATGGGCAAGGAGATGAGATAGAGGAACTTGTGTGTTTACACAACTAAGGTTTCAGTTTGGTAATACACAACCTTTAAGACTAGGAAAGTTAGAACTCCTAGTACTGGATCAAAACCTCCTTAGCTCCCTGAAATCAATCTGACACCAGTAAACTCTGCCAGCTTCCACTTGTTCAAAGAACATTGACAGGTTAAGTTTTTATTAGCTGTCTTTGTATCACTGTTTCAACTTCACATCACATCAGGTACTGCCTGTTCTCCCTCAGCTTGTGTAAAAGCCTCAGGCTGCAAGAAACTGCTGCTATGGGCCTGGGTTAATTTGTCAGGAATGTGACTGTTTGATCTAATTTGACCTGTTTTGGACAGGTAGTGCTCTGGTCTGGTACTAATTATAATGAAACCACAGTCTTGTGAGAAGACACAGGCAGTTTTTGGAGAGGAAGAACACAAGAAAATTAAAAGCGAGAATGAGGGAATAGAAAGGGGGTACAGGGAATGTAAATCTCCAGGGAATAAGTACAAGTAGAGCAATAATAAACTAAAGGTAAAATTCTGTGGGGGGAAGTAGGCAAAGCAGGTAAGGTGAGGGGAAAGGATAAGACCAGATATTTTGATGAACCCTTCATTCACAGCACTTCCTAGTCATTACTGACTTTAAAAGAGGCAGCATATGAATAGGTAAACACTCCTCCTCCCATTTTACACATGGGGTTGCCTCCCCATGGGCATAGCAGGGTGGTGGGTTTGCCCAGAATCTCAAAGGAAACCTTGGCAAACCCCAGGCAGCTCTCTTGAGCCCTAGCAGCAGACAGTCCCCCCTCTCCAGCTGGGAGCTTCAGAGCTGTGGCCAGTAGCCTCCACTTCCCTCAGCAGGGTGTCTGGCTTGTTGGGGTGACCAGAGGGGACACGGCCAAGGGCAAAAAGTTGGAGGAACAAAAGGATCAGCATTTATCTTTCTCATGAGCACAACTTCTGGCAAGTCTTCCAAGTGAGCTTTCAGTTTCTGCTAACAAAGACAAACTCTGTGTCAAAGGGAAACCAATGTCATGGGTAAATGTGCATTGTATTTTTCAAGCTATAATCACCTCATCCAAAACATGTTCTGGCAATGGGCTTTTGTCTTTCTTCGCCTGCTTCTGCTCCTGAGGACCTCCCATGGCAGAATCAGAAACAGCAGTGAAAACAAGCTTCTAGTCTTCAATTTAAGTACACCACAGTGTTCTCTTAACAGACATGGTTCCATGGTAACGGTAGGCTTAAGTGCACATGAAATTACTTTTCATTTTAAAGCTTCTCTGTCTCAGTGCTTTCTGTCTGTGAATTTTGTAGGCAGGGCTCAGAAGCTGAGATCCCAGCATGGCATGGGCCAAGGGGAAAAAGAACAGCTGAGCATATCAATAAAATAAAAATAGACATGGTAGCCACGCCAGGAGAAGCAGGGCTCTGCAATCATGCAGTCTGGCTCAGCATTGCCCTCAGATCAGAAAACTGGGAGCAGGAGGGAGGAACCTGTTCTTCCTATACAGCTTCACCCACATCCTCCTGGGGAAAGATCCCATTTTTTTAACAATGTAGATTTGGATAAGGAGAAGCCAGGAGAGTAAATATTGATTTAGGCAGAGTTTATAAATCCCTGCTCATTTTTATTTTCTTGAAATTTTATGTAGCAGCAATAGTAAGTGGGTCTCTTCTTTTTCAGATGCCTTCAGGGAAATGCGAGGATTTACTGATTTTTTTTTAATTGGATGAAACAAAGAACTAGAAGGTAGATTTCATAGTCTGAAACGCAATATGCTTGGAGATTCTGAAACCCAATATACTCCAGAGATTTCTGGGCTGGGCTGTTCTTGGGAGAGCACATCTGGATACCAAGGTTGTTCATGATGTTCAACCTTTAATCTTGTCCCCTTTGGGGAGGTTTTCTCATAAATGCATCAGCAATTTTGATAGAAGATATAAAGTAATTTATTTTTGCTTCTTTTATGAAAGAAGTCAAAACATTTAGCCATTTGATTCCTATTGACTCCTTTGGGAATTGGGTCTCTAACTATTGTTGGGATTTGAGCCAAACCTCTCCAAAGTGATAACTTTTCTACATTTACAATATTTCTGGTCAGTCTGTCCACAGCTAGGTGCTGTAATCTGCCTTGAATCTTGGTTTTCTCAGCCATACATCCCATATTCCTTTGCTGAGTTCACAAGGACAAAATCTAGTCCCAGTGTTCGAGCTGTAAGCTCTACAGCTTGGCAAGATATGGTGCATGGGTAGAAGGGCCTTCCTCTGCTCCCATCCAGGTCATAAGGGTGAAGAGACACTCTGTGTACTGGCAGCTCAGAGTGGAGGAATTTGGGATACATGGGGATGTTCATCAGAGGATGTAATCTGCTCAGATGTAAGTTATATCAAACAGAAGGCTAAAAAAAGTAACCCTAAAGCAAATAAAATGCAGCTGGATCTAATTACTAGTGTGGGGTCTATCCATGCTCTGGCCACTGTGGGTTCTTACACCACAAGTATTTGGTAATGGAGCTTTTAGACAACAGAAAAATAAAAGGCACATTATTACTACCTTGCCTGACTTTAAAGCATGTGCTTTCTTGCACTGTTCCTGTAGAGTGGATTTTGGAAGACAGTTCAGCTTTGGCAGTGTGTCCTTTTTGAAGGGCTCTGCTGACCTTTACTGAGAGCTAACAGGACAGAAGTGAGCTGCCTGCATTTTTTCCCCCTCACTCCTTGACAGCTCCATACAAATAATAATATTTACAACTGGCAGCTAACATTTACACAGTCTAAAGAAAATTACCTCAAAGGAGAGAGGCTTCCTGACTTGGGAAGTTTGTAAAATGATAGTGAACTTGTGTGTTCTGCAAAGTAAAACAGACAAAAACAGGTGGGCCTCAGGGAAGGCAGATTAGCTCAAGCTTGACAGTTTTGCTAAGTGTCTGTGCTTCATCACAACCCAAATTACTCTTTTTTTCCCTTTAATGGCTTGGTTAGTTTCCTTGCTAGCATTTCTATTTCAGCCAGCAGCCAGGAAAACTGGGACTTGCAGAAACAGACTCTGATTTTGCTCTGTGTCCTAGCTGCTGGTTTTACTACCTGCCTCTGAAATCCAGCTTCAACCCTGGGATTTCCCTGTGCATTCATTCACTCATTCACTCATTCATTCATTCACTTGCTACCATGCCAAAGTCTCCTTTCAAATGCTCATATACTAAATATCAAACCAGACCCCTCTAGCACTGCCAAATCTAAAGCAGTGCTAAGGCAATATTTGGAGACATGAGCAGGTGTCCAAGTACACAATGGCCTGGATTTCTAGATTATGCCACCTGCTGCACTTGCAATTGTGCTGCCTACATGAAGAAAGACTCTGGCATCTTTCTGTACCTACGATTTTCCTGGCACTTACAAGTCAGCCTTCTTGGGTACATCATCTCTGTGTGCCCCACTGAGGGACACACCCATCCATCAGTGGCTGTCCTAGACTTCTACATATACTGCTACAAATAGGTATCGCCAGGTATTTACAATTTGCAACTGGTTATGATGGTTGAGACACCTCAGGCAGGATGATATGTGGACATTGATATATGGCACAGAGAGTGTTCACCTATCAGCATAAGTTCTGCACTTGCAGAACTCAAAAAGCACAGTCACAGCAAAGCTTCATGTCAAAAGTATTGACCAGATAATACCGTCTTTGCAAATAGCTTCGATCATCTCCTGCCTTGGTGAAGACAAGTAAGCTCTCTGTGCACAACATCTAACGAATCTTCTTCCACTCCTCTTCTTTTTTGTTACTCTCCTGACAATTCCCTTCTGCCTTCACTATATAAACTTGCCATTGTTATTAATGCCTTGCTCCTTGATCCTTCCTGCCTTGACTTTATAAGGTAAGAACAGAGGAGCATCCCCCTTGGAAAAAACCATAAATGTTTTTACTATGAGGGTATGCAAACGCCACTGCTCCTGGGTTGTAGACTTCCACCCTGTCCTTGTGTTCCTGGGAGTGTTGGGAAAGGCAGCTAAAGTCATTAAGCTACCCATATCACATGAGCTATAAAACCTGGGAAACTGTGTCAAGGAGCAGGCAGACCACCATGTTACAACAATAAATTTCTTCTCTGAGCTCATTCTGCTTGCAGGTAACAGGGATGTTTTCAGTCTTATGATTTAGTACAGGCATTATGTGTGTAAGTCTGGTGTCAGAGGAAAGGTATATTTGCCAGAAACACTGCTAGTATCTGGCATATCTGATTGCTTGCAGGAAAAAGCAGAGGTATGCGTGATGTAAGGTACATGCAGCTTCAGATATCAGACTGACTTGACTCAGAAAGAAATCTTAGAACATAAGGCAATGCAGAAAAAATGTCAAAAAGATATTAACATATTTGGGAACAGAGAAAATAGGAGATGTTATATTTATTCTGCTGAAAAAGCTGTTACAGTAGCTCAGATGTAAGCCTTGGCTAAGTTGTGTCACTGTAACAGACATATTGCATTGATCTTATTTTATTTTTATACAGCATGGATAAAGTATTTTTTTTCTTCTGAGAAACCTTTGTGAGAAGCACTAGCTCAGCTCCTGGTTCTGAATGAGTCCAGGCCATAGCAGGAGCTGGGCACCACTGTGAGGATCCACCAGTTAGCTGCACAGGGATCAACTGGGAGATAGGATGCACCAGCTACCACTGCATTTTGAGTGGAACATCTTTTTCACCTTCCTCTCAAAGACCTGTTTCACACGCATTTGAGGCAGCATTTTGACCTCTTTTCTACTTGGTAAGGATGTGTTGTTGCAGCTGCTTGACAAACAACCTGGATGCACCAGGGAGCGATAGAAGAACAGACCAAAGTGCTACGGGAGCATCATAAATACATGTGGTGCTCATGCTACTTATGGGGGTCTCTGCCCTTTCTGTGTGAACCAGCACATGACAGACAGGTCCCATCTCATGCACTGGATCCTGACAAATTTCCTGGTTCACATTTTTTGTGGGTTTTCCCATACTCCCTTGAAGGCATTTAGAGCACAGCAGTTGCTCTGAGGCTCCTGAATCATTGCAGACAGCCAGGCAGGGATTTAACCATCTAGGATTTGAGATGAGGCTAATTCCCCATGCATTTCATTGCACAGGGAACACAATGAAGATGTCCATTCCTTGGCACCTTTGTGCCAAGTCTGTAGAAAGATTAATTTTTGATATTTTTGTTTGCAGGTGTTTCTTTTTTAAAGATGTGATTATGCTCCCTACCTATTCCCGCTTGGATAAGGAAACAGGAGGCAGACTATTGCACAGCAGGCCAGATTAGAAGCTGCTAAAATTTAAATGGTCACAGATGGCTGATCACATTTGATGAATTTACCAATAACTAGTGTTACAACAAGTGTTGAAAGGTTGAGAGACCTGGGGCTGTTTAGTCTCTTTTCAGTGGTGCCCTGTGACAAGATGAGAGGTAGTGGTCACAAATGGGAACACAGGATGTTCCACCTC
>VYZU01052848.1:138166-165102 GCA_013401355.1 Ceyx cyanopectus | reverse complement strand
AAAAGAAGTAGTTTTGTTCTGTCAGCATCAGTAGAGTTTGTGTAATGGAACGCAAACAAAATGAAAAGGTCTAGTCAAATATTTCCTTCCTGAATGTGCAAAGGTCTTGATAGACATTTTCTTACAACTGTACTATAGATAAACCAGGTCTTTTTTAATGTAGCTACACAACTTTCTTTTCAGCCCTCCCTGAATGCTAGACCTATTCTTAATGGTCAGCAGAGCCCTGTGGTTTCTGTTCCAACTAGAACTGAGAGTTATTAAAGTATGTGCTTGGAAAGAAAGCTGTCCAGATGAAAGCCTTTCCTACTGCTTAGTTGGTGACTGATTCTCTAAGATGGAAGGGTTGAAGAAATACTCACTGAGAGGTGATATTGCATGTGATATTGTCTGCCCCAGACACTAAATACCAATGTCTTTCAATCATAAGTAAGATTCAGTTGTATAAAGACAGGTGCCACCTGAGATGTCCAAGATATTTGAGATGGCTTTACCAACCTAATGGACATGACACAGAATCTACAAGAAGTTCACATTCTTTTGGAACAGCAGCGGGAAGCCATATGAAACATCTCAAAAGGCATGAACACCTGTAATAAATAGCATCTGTGGGGAACCCAAAGGCACTTGTGTCTCATCCTCCCCTGGAGTCCATAAGGGGAAGGAGAAGCTGATGGTTTCTATTTACCTTTGCCAGTACATAGCCCAGTGATTACCAAACCATGTAGAGCAGGAATGTGCAATTAACCACGCCTTTTAAACACCACATCTGTGATTACTCTTACAGCCCATATGCATTGCTTTCCCAATATTTACAAACAGTAAACCATATGGGGGAGAGGTGACAGGCCCAACTAGCATCAAGGCAGCTGCGTAGTCAAACACTGGACTTGGCAGTGCTGGGTTAATCATAGAATCATAAAATATTTAGGGCCGGAAGGCACCTCCAAAGGTCATCTAGTCCAGCCCCCTNAAAAAAAAAAAAAGGTGAGCACATAGCTCGTCTTCTTGCTCAGTTTGGTACCAGCAGAGTGGTGATGACAGGCTCTTCTTGGTACACCATCTATCTGACCAGAACTAAGGGCAAGTAGAAATTGCATCTAACCCTTTTTATAATATTAAAATGTTTTAGGTTGGAAGGGACATTTCAAGGATTTCTAGTTCAACTCCCCTGCAGGGAGCAGGGACATCTGCAACTAGAGCAGGTTGCTCAGAGCCCTGGACAACCTCACCAGGAATGTTTCCAGGGATGGGGCATTGACCACCTCTCTGAGCAACCTGGGTCAGGGTTTCACCAGCCTCAGTGTGAAAAATTTCTTCCTTCTCTGTAGTCTAAATCTCCCCTCTTAGTTTAAAACCATCACCCCTTGGCCTGTTGCAACAGGCACTGATCAAAAGTCTGTCCCTGTCTTTCTGACAGGCCCCCTTTAAGTACTGAAAGTCTTTCACAAGAAGGTCTCCCTGGAGCCTTCTCTTCTCCAGACTGAACAACCCCAACTCTCTCAGACTGGTCTCACAGCAGAGGGGTTCCAGCCCTCCCATCATTGCTATGGCCCTCCTAAATTACAATGCATCCCTAATCTCTTCTACTCAAGGATGCAGTCTAAATTGTTTTACAAATTGCTCTACATCTTTCTGGTTCTTTTGTAACCCAGTCTTCAGTAGTAAAAATTACTATGTTTTCATTACTTAAGTGTGATTCATCTCATCTTAACATAAATGTCTATGACCAGCTNCTTATCATAGAAAGCCACTAGATTTGTCAGGGAGGACCTGCCCTTGATGAAGCTATGTTGGAAGTCCTTCATCAGCCCATTGCCTTCTATTTGTCCTGTTAGACCCTAGGAGAATCTGCTTCATGATCTTCCCAGGCACAGAGGTGAGGCTGACAGGGTGATAGTTTTCAGGGTCATCCATTCCTACCCTTTTTAAAAATGAGTGTAACATGTCCCTTCTTCCAGTCCCCAGGGACTTCCCCTGACTGCCAAGACTTTTCAAATATCATGGCAAGTGGCTTGATGAATACATCAGCCAATTATTTCAGGACTCTGTGATGAATGGTTGGAATTGATGATCTCAAAGGTCTTTTCCAACCTAAATGATTCTATGATTCTATACTTCTTCCTTCCCTATGCATGTGGAGACATTAATGATCAGACACTAAACAACACTGGTCAACCATTACCTCCATCACAGAATCACAGAATGTTAGGGATTGGAAGGGACCTAGAAGATCATCTAGTCCAACCCCCCTGCCAGAGCAGGATCACCTAGACTAAGTCACCATGTACCTTGCTAGGAAAAGTCTTGTGAAAAAACCCTTATTATATGAAAATATTATATAAAATATTATATGAAATATTTTCTACCAAGTGCCACAATATACTTCTATAAACAAGTTGCTCTTTCAAACAGACCTCCCAGCCTCTCTTACCTGGAATGACAGGAGGACAGTTTTCCATTGATCTCCCCAGAGTGCCAACAATATGAAAAGGGCCGTGATAGAGAAGCCCAGGACAAGAAAAGTCCCAATCTGAGGAGACAAAGAAGATATAAATCAGCTTCAGCTTTTCTGCATGGGCTGTGTCAGCCATTTGATTCACAGGCAGCTTGGACTTGGTAATTTAGGATGCATGGGCTTGACCATTTCAGTTCAGAGACAGAGATCCAATGGGACTAAAACCAGACCAACTGTCTTTTCTGTATGGTAAAACCATCTTAAGAGTTGAGTACTCAACTACATCATCCCCCAGGGATCCCTCTGTAATCATTGCAGAAAGAGAGGAATTTCCAAAGGTGATCCGTTCCCATTTGCTTTATGCTGGAAGGTGCCTCTTTCTCTTTTGTTGATGTAGATTGAGTCTGGATATCAGATTACATTAAATCCCTAACCTGCAGATGGCTAAATTCAGAAGTGATTGATTCTACCAAAAAGACACATCAGCACAGATTCCTTGTGCTATGAACTACTTTTCATTATGCTTCAGTAACAGCAAACACTCCTGTAATTAAGAGATGAGAGTTCACTTTTTAACAAAAAAAAAAAAAGGTGAACACATAGCTCGTCTTCTTGCTCAGTTTGGTACCAGCAGAGTGGTGATGACAGGCTCTTCTTGGTACACCATCTATCTGACCAGAACTAAGGGCAAGTAGAAATTGCATCTAACCCTTTTTATAATATTAAAATGTTTTAGGTTGGAAGGGACATTTCAAGGATTTCTAGTTCAACTCCCCTGCAGGGAGCAGGGACATCTGCAACTAGAGCAGGTTGCTCAGAGCCCTGGACAACCTCACCAGGAATGTTTCCAGGGATGGGGCATTGACCACCTCTCTGAGCAACCTGGGTCAGGGTTTCACCAGCCTCAGTGTGAAAAATTTCTTCCTTCTCTGTAGTCTAAATCTCCCCTCTTAGTTTAAAACCATCACCCCTTGGCCTGTTGCAACAGGCACTGATCAAAAGTCTGTCCCTGTCTTTCTGACAGGCCCCCTTTAAGTACTGAAAGTCTTTCACAAGAAGGTCTCCCTGGAGCCTTCTCTTCTCCAGACTGAACAACCCCAACTCTCTCAGACTGGTCTCACAGCAGAGGGGTTCCAGCCCTCCCATCATTGCTATGGCCCTCCTAAATTACAATGCATCCCTAATCTCTTCTACTCAAGGATGCAGTCTAAATTGTTTTACAAATTGCTCTACATCTTTCTGGTTCTTTTGTAACCCAGTCTTCAGTAGTAAAAATTACTATGTTTTCATTACTTAAGTGTGATTCATCTCATCTTAACATAAATGTCTATGACCAGCTGGAAGAATTGCATCCTTGGAAGATTAATTTCCCTCCACTGATGGTAATGGGAACTTAGGTGATCAGCTCAGGTGGAGATATCATTCCTACAGGTCTCTAAATTCTCCTGAGATTAACCTCTTCCCTTTCTTCCTTCTCTCCCATAATCTAAGATGTTTCTTTCATGCATAGACACAAACTGAACTGATTTGAAGCATGGATTAGAGTTACCAGAAAGCCCTTACTCTCCCCACCTTGTGACTCCAGTGTAGGTACAGCTGCTGACCTTCTGCAAGCAAACACATCGCTAGGACCTGGGAAATCAAGAAGAGATTGTTTGATCCCGGTAGAAGATGGTGAAGTGTGTTCAGTGAGGCATTTCTGGAATTATTTTTTCAATAGGAAGTCACTTTACACATGGTCTTCCTGCACAATGTCAGAGCTGTTAACAGGACAGGTGTATGGAGAGAGGTACAGTAAAAATGCATCTGAAATGGCCAAGCTCTTATCAAGGCTGCACTGCAGGATCAAAGCCCCTTCATTAATAACAGACAATTGGGAAATTTGAGGTGCACACTTTCAATGATATTTCTTTGTGAGTACAAACTCTGAAAGAAGAATGATGTCCAGGCCAACTTCTATTAGTAGGAATCAAAACAGCACTAACCTTGCATATTTTCTGCACATTTGTTGTGATTAGAAGCATATCAACCATGGGAGAGAAGTCAAGGATACAAAACACCCCCAAAGTGCCACAAAAACAGAGAGCAGACCACAAAGGACAAAACACTTCCACAGTAATCACGGGTAATACAAGAGACAGTCACATCTCAGAACAGGGAAAACTGCCTTGGAGATTAAAAGGCTAGATTTTTGGTGGTTGGCACATTCCTACCTACTATGGCAAGTTGGAGTTCTAGAATCATAGAATCACAGTATGGTTTGTATTGGAAAGGACCTTAAAGATTATTTAGTTCCAAACACCCTGACAAGGCAGGGACACCTCCCACTAGAGCAGCTTGCTCAAAAACACATCCAGCCTGGCCTTGAACACTTCCAGGGATGAAGCATCCACAGCCTCTCTGGGCAACCTATTCCAGTGTCTCACCACACTCAGAATGAAGAATTTCCTTTTTATTTCCAATCTAAATCTACCCTCTTCTAGTTTCAAACCATTAGCTATTGTCCTATCAGTACAGGCCTTTGTAAAAAGTTCTTCCCCACTTTTTTTGTAGGCCACATTCAGATACTGGCATGCTTCAATGTGGTCTCCCCAGAGCCTTTTCTTCTCTCAGCCTGTCCTCACAGGAGAGGTGTCAGCCCTCTAATCATCTTTGTGGTCCTCCTCTGGACCTTCCCAACAAATCCATGTCCTTCTTGTATTGGGGACTCCAGAGCTGGACACTGTACTGAAGGTGAGGTCTCAACAAAGAGGAGTAGAGGGGAAGAATCCCTTCCCTCAATCTGTCTGTGCTTCTTTTGATGCAGCCTAGGACACGGTTGGGACTTTTTGAGCCGCATTCACACATCACTGACTGATAATGATCTTCTAATCAATCAGCACACCCAAGACTTTCTCCTCAGGATAGATTACAATCCATACTCCATCCAGCATGATCTTGTGTTTGGGATTGCTCTGACCCATGTGCAAGACCTTGTATTTGGCCTTGTTGAACTTCATGAGGTTGGCATGGACCCACCACTCAAGCTTGTTCAGGACCCTCTGCATGGCATCTCTTCCTTCCAGCATGTCATCACACCACACAGAGTCCTTGGGAAGAGAGCTATGGTACAAACCCCAGCCAGGGCAGGAGACAATCCAAGACACCTTAATAATCAAGGATCAAAGGATTAAGAAAGCCAGTCCACAGCTCTGATAGAGAATTTCTTCAACTTGTCCCTGATCTAAGCAACTCATTAACCTAGTGATGAATTTCACCAAGACAAACACCTTGCTGCCATGAAAAAGACAGATCTAGGCTCAGGAATCTGAGTGTCTTGGGCAAGCTTCCCAGTCACTGCAAGGGACAATCTGGGGACCAATGTCACCAGACGTCAGGGTTTAGAAAAAGGTACCTGTTAGTAGACAGGAATGCTCCCTTGAGAAAGGTCATTTATGCTGCAGGTCCCTCCAGACCCTAGCACAGTGGGATTGTATGAAAACAGAACATCTAAATTTAGGGGAAGAAGCTCTTCTCTCCTGAAACACAACTACAAAGGAATACAAGCTGTTTGCTATCCAGCTACAAACACAGTCCCTTTCCAGGATCATGCTGATTTGAAGAAAGATAGAAGCCCGGGAGAGAATACAGATCAGCTTTTAAGTACTTCTTGACATACTAGTCTCCATTAATCGAATCTTACACCTAGTACATGATGAGTAACCATGGGAGCAGTTCAGAGAAAATTGAGTTACTGCTGAAGATGTTAAACCAGCTCCATTTAAATAAGTTAATTCATAAAAAAAGGAAGAAAATAGACACTTTGCCCCTTTCCTGCGAGCAGCATTATACAAAGATTTGGTCCTTGCCTAAGGTGCAGGCAAACACTGATTTCACAGATCTTGCTCAAACTAGACTCTACCCTGATACTGCAGTACAATGTTTTTATGAAGGATACATCACATCTGGAAATGTCATTAGAGTATGAACTAATTTTTAAGGATGAAAACGACATCCCATTATCAGCTTACAAGAAGAATAATCATGAGGTTTCAACATGAAATGGTTGAAACCATTCATAGGATGAAGAAGGAACTCTGGTCACTCCTGCAGTTGGTCACTGTAGGAGAACACATCTTGATGGACTAGTGAGCTGATGTGTTGTGCACCCTCTGTCATGTTAAGGGCACAACTGGGACATTTTCCTGACAGAGATCAAGGGCTTCTCAGAGCCCTGGCTGAGGGGTTTACAACCCACACCTTGTGTCTATCACAGAACCTGGATACGGGGCTCCCTCTGAGACAGTTGTTACTCATTTCAGAGCCTGGCTAAGGGCTTACACTGGGACAGTTTAAAAGCTGAACCAAAGAGGTTTGGTTTATTAAAACAACAGAGAGGTTGGTAATTGCCTTTGCTAAAGGCCCTGGCTGCAAAAAGGATAATGGAGATCTCAGGTAACATTCAGTGCAGTGGAAGGTGCTGGGTGAGAGTGTGGGTAGGTAATGGCAGGTGTGCTGTGAAGCTAAGGCGCTCCTTGTACCAAGGTGCTGTCCCTGTCTTGGGTGGAGGAAATGGAGCACAGCCCTTCAACAGCCTCTGATGGAGTGATTTAGTCTTCTTCCCTTCAAGAGATGCATTCCCTTTGTGATTTTTATATCCTAAGTCTTTCCCCTNTGAACACTTCCAGGGATGAAGCATCCACAGCCTCTCTGGGCAACCTATTCCAGTGTCTCACCACACTCAGAATGAAGAATTTCCTTTTTATTTCCAATCTAAATCTACCCTCTTCTAGTTTCAAACCATTAGCTATTGTCCTATCAGTACAGGCCTTTGTAAAAAGTTCTTCCCCACTTTTTTTGTAGGCCACATTCAGATACTGGCATGCTTCAATGTGGTCTCCCCAGAGCCTTTTCTTCTCTCAGCCTGTCCTCACAGGAGAGGTGTCAGCCCTCTAATCATCTTTGTGGTCCTCCTCTGGACCTTCCCAACAAATCCATGTCCTTCTTGTATTGGGGACTCCAGAGCTGGACACTGTACTGAAGGTGAGGTCTCAACAAAGAGGAGTAGAGGGGAAGAATCCCTTCCCTCAATCTGTCTGTGCTTCTTTTGATGCAGCCTAGGACACGGTTGGGACTTTTTGAGCCGCATTCACACATCACTGACTGATAATGATCTTCTAATCAATCAGCACACCCAAGACTTTCTCCTCAGGATAGATTACAATCCATACTCCATCCAGCATGATCTTGTGTTTGGGATTGCTCTGACCCATGTGCAAGACCTTGTATTTGGCCTTGTTGAACTTCATGAGGTTGGCATGGACCCACCACTCAAGCTTGTTCAGGACCCTCTGCATGGCATCTCTTCCTTCCAGCATGTCATCACACCACACAGAGTCCTTGGGAAGAGAGCTATGGTACAAACCCCAGCCAGGGCAGGAGACAATCCAAGACACCTTAATAATCAAGGATCAAAGGATTAAGAAAGCCAGTCCACAGCTCTGATAGAGAATTTCTTCAACTTGTCCCTGATCTAAGCAACTCATTAACCTAGTGATGAATTTCACCAAGACAAACACCTTGCTGCCATGAAAAAGACAGATCTAGGCTCAGGAATCTGAGTGTCTTGGGCAAGCTTCCCAGTCACTGCAAGGGACAATCTGGGGACCAATGTCACCAGACGTCAGGGTTTAGAAAAAGGTACCTGTTAGTAGACAGGAATGCTCCCTTGAGAAAGGTCATTTATGCTGCAGGTCCCTCCAGACCCTAGCACAGTGGGATTGTATGAAAACAGAACATCTAAATTTAGGGGAAGAAGCTCTTCTCTCCTGAAACACAACTACAAAGGAATACAAGCTGTTTGCTATCCAGCTACAAACACAGTCCCTTTCCAGGATCATGCTGATTTGAAGAAAGATAGAAGCCCGGGAGAGAATACAGATCAGCTTTTAAGTACTTCTTGACATACTAGTCTCCATTAATCGAATCTTACACCTAGTACATGATGAGTAACCATGGGAGCAGTTCAGAGAAAATTGAGTTACTGCTGAAGATGTTAAACCAGCTCCATTTAAATAAGTTAATTCATAAAAAAAGGAAGAAAATAGACACTTTGCCCCTTTCCTGCGAGCAGCATTATACAAAGATTTGGTCCTTGCCTAAGGTGCAGGCAAACACTGATTTCACAGATCTTGCTCAAACTAGACTCTACCCTGATACTGCAGTACAATGTTTTTATGAAGGATACATCACATCTGGAAATGTCATTAGAGTATGAACTAATTTTTAAGGATGAAAACGACATCCCATTATCAGCTTACAAGAAGAATAATCATGAGGTTTCAACATGAAATGGTTGAAACCATTCATAGGATGAAGAAGGAACTCTGGTCACTCCTGCAGTTGGTCACTGTAGGAGAACACATCTTGATGGACTAGTGAGCTGATGTGTTGTGCACCCTCTGTCATGTTAAGGGCACAACTGGGACATTTTCCTGACAGAGATCAAGGGCTTCTCAGAGCCCTGGCTGAGGGGTTTACAACCCACACCTTGTGTCTATCACAGAACCTGGATACGGGGCTCCCTCTGAGACAGTTGTTACTCATTTCAGAGCCTGGCTAAGGGCTTACACTGGGACAGTTTAAAAGCTGAACCAAAGAGGTTTGGTTNAAGAAGCTCTTCTCTCCTGAAACACAACTACAAAGGAATACAAGCTGTTTGCTATCCAGCTACAAACACAGTCCCTTTCCAGGATCATGCTGATTTGAAGAAAGATAGAAGCCCGGGAGAGAATACAGATCAGCTTTTAAGTACTTCTTGACATACTAGTCTCCATTAATCGAATCTTACACCTAGTACATGATGAGTAACCATGGGAGCAGTTCAGAGAAAATTGAGTTACTGCTGAAGATGTTAAACCAGCTCCATTTAAATAAGTTAATTCATAAAAAAAGGAAGAAAATAGACACTTTGCCCCTTTCCTGNTAGCTTCACAGAACCTGGATACGGGGCTCCCTCTGAGACAGTTGTTACTCATTTCAGAGCCTGGCTAAGGGCTTACACTGGGACAGTTTAAAAGCTGAACCAAAGAGGTTTGGTTTATTAAAACAACAGAGAGGTTGGTAATTGCCTTTGCTAAAGGCCCTGGCTGCAAAAAGGATAATGGAGATCTCAGGTAACATTCAGTGCAGTGGAAGGTGCTGGGTGAGAGTGTGGGTAGGTAATGGCAGGTGTGCTGTGAAGCTAAGGCGCTCCTTGTACCAAGGTGCTGTCCCTGTCTTGGGTGGAGGAAATGGAGCACAGCCCTTCAACAGCCTCTGATGGAGTGATTTAGTCTTCTTCCCTTCAAGAGATGCATTCCCTTTGTGATTTTTATATCCTAAGTCTTTCCCCTTGGACACTCTGGCCTTCAAAATTTACCCAAAAGTTGTTTGCTTCTGTTGGTTTAGACAAAACAGGACCATCTTATCTTCACAACACTCCCTCCTTCAGATATTTGACATGCCAGCTTAGTGAACCTCCAGCTCCAGAGATAGCACAAGAATCTAATGGTCATAAACATCTTAACCTTTCTCCCAAAATGCATTAAATGATCTGTATTCTTGTCTCACAACAAGCTAGGCTGTTATCCCACACACTTGAAGCTTAGCATCTCGATCTACAATAACCTAGCTTCATCCTGCTCCTCAAAAGCTGCCTCCGGACCCATCCAACATGCCCTTCCACAGAGAGCAGCTGCCTCTAGCAATGTCCCAGATTCTTGCAGCTAGAATGGGATTTCCTTAGGCAAAGGAACAATCAGCTCAGAAAGTCTGTCTCCTCCAAACTCCTTCTACACATATCCTGGGATTGTCTATTACGAGTTCACTGACAAAGTCCAAGTCATTTTGACAAAGGTCCCTTTGGATTAAGTGACCAGTATATTTCTGACTAGTACTTCTGAGGCTAGAGCCAAGGTCCCTCTTGCCAGCCCTATCATTTCCCTGAATCTTACAGCCTCCAATAGTTGCATTATTCTCTTTAGCTTAAGGTGTGGAAGTATCTCGTCTCTACCATCTACCTGCAAAGTGGTAATTAAGGGATATTTCCCAGTGCCAAGAGAGAAGGATTTGCTGCAAGGATTACATCTATCTCCCTCTTTTTGAGTGGGTGCACTGACCACAATGTTATACTGCAAAAGGACAGGCAATAGATGTTTAACCCCACTCTCCTTCAGCATGGGAATGACCTAGTACTTACTTCAATACTGCTGGTGAGGCCTAGGCAGGCCTGCCACTACAGAACAAGGAGGCAGGCACAGTAGCTCACATAAAATATCTGCTCAGTCAGACATTCACAACAGCAGAATTCAGATCCCTACATTCATTTTCTAGCAAAAAAATGCAGCAACACAAAGTTTGTGTAGTACCTTAGTCTCTTAGGGATGGAGGTTTGAGAGCACTTTCTGGACTTCAGTGTCAGTGTAATATTTTGCATTCATAGCCTATGAATGGAGAAGCAAGTGACAACACATCTGAACTTACTTACTTTTTACAATCACAAATCACCTTTCCAAAATGCTTAGAACAAGCATAATTGAACTGCAGAGAGTAAAATATTATCTGTTGGTGTTTGAAAGACTGAACAAGAAAAGCTTTTTCTTCTCCAGTGATCATCAATGGTCCTGCAATAAGACCCCTCAGCTTAACCTTTTAGTTCTAATGGGGATAAGAAAATTGCCCTGGGGAGTGATAACAATTGAATTAATTGAAACTGATTGTCTGAAAAAAAATTACAATGGTGCATGCAAATGGAGAGCATCTTTGTACAGACAGCAAGTGCTTTTCTGTGCAGCATTTTGCCAGTGGGCAAAAGAGTGTTTGCTTCAGTGGTTCACAATAAGGTCATGGAAACAGGCTTGCAGGCTCCAGTTGGGTGCCATCATTAAGGCAGAGGGTATGGTGCTCAAAAACTGAAACCAGGCCAGCCACTGGCTGATATAAAGTCTTTCTTCTCCAGCAAGGGCATCAGGGAATTAATTTTTCTGATACAAAACATCACAAGAAAGAGTTTCCTGGGTGAAGGTCTCCAGTCCCTCCTGCAACACATATTGGAATAGTCTCCATCCAACATTGTTCTACCAGAACATGGGATGTAATTCATCTTCAGAGCAACATTTTGGCCATCAGTTGTCTGAAATATATTAGAGGAATCCAGCTCAATGTGTTTTGCTGGGTGGTTCATCAAAGGCTACACTGAAAGGCCAGATGTTGTGACAGGGAAGTTCTGCGAATAGTGATGGAGAGGGTGATTCCTGGTAGAGTCCTTCTCTGAAAGGAGCCCTGCTGGGATGAGCATTGCAGAGCCACAGTTCTCATCACAAGACCCTGCATGCAGGCATGTGACCGTTGTGTGACCCTGTATGATTTGAGATCCTGGGAACATAAACAGTGGTGGTGATTAGTTTCCTCACTCCCCTTTCCTTCAAGACCTAATCCTATTTAGCTAACAGCTCAGAGACTGTGGGGCCTCATGCCTCCCAACACTCACTGCTCAACATAGGTGCATGCAACAATCTTGTCAAGTGAGACACAGTATTGAAATCAAGCAAGGTGAGTATACTTAGAAATCCCCAGCATCTTCATGAAAGCAAAGAGAAAACAGACCCTCCTCCAGAGCAGAGGAACCTCTGAACTCTTTCATTTGTAGGACTTGTCTGATGGCATTCAAACTGCATGTATTCTTTGAGGTTTATCACTCCTGAGGAAGGCAAATGCTGTCAGCCTCATTAGACAGAACTGATCTGCTGAGAGAAGGAAGAGGGTGTGCTACACAATGGAAAGTGGAACCAAGACTGAACCAAACCATGTAGGACACTAATGTCACATCTTGTTTTCCGTCTTCCTTTCTGGATTTACTTTGGCCATCACCTGCCCTGATAGCTTGTGGTCATCACATTCATGCTGCCAAAATATTAAACTCTGCTAAAAAAGTCCACTGCTTGGACATTGGCTGATATTTACATCCAGACAGAGCACAATGGAGTTGACACAACAGCTCAAGGGGTTTTCAGGCTCCTTGATACCAGGAAGCCCAGTAAATACCATGTCTAGTATGTTCTAGGTGAGATATTCAGATCCTGAAGTTGATTCAAGATCCACAGCCTGCTGAGGTATAGCCTCAGAGGTATGTGTGTCACAGGAGCATCTCTGGCAAAGCTCTCAGTTGCCCAAAGTAACACTGTAACCACCAAACCACCCACAGTACTTCATGGCCACTAAGAAAGCCAGGTAGTATTTGCTGAATAATAGGTGTTGAACCCTAGAGTTGAACCATAGGTGTTGAATCATGTCCCAATATTCTTGTAATTATATATTGTTATTTGTCCTACTTGGAGCTGTTAGTCCACAGCTTTTATGATGTTATTGATTGCTGTGGATATGGCCAAGCAGCTGTCCTGTTTATCACTTTGGGTTTTTTTATTGCTAGCACTACAGTAAAATCACTATTTATTTGTACTTCAGTGGGCATAAAAGACCTGAGAAACCCGTTGTGTGAGGCACTGTATGAACACAGTAAAAAGAGATTCCCTACCATGAGAAATTTACAGACTGACTATATGATGACACATCAAGGAATGGGTAAGAACAGCAGGAATTTATGAAAAAACCTGGTTGTCTTGATCACAAAGATGAGTCAAAGCCACAGCCTCACCCTCAGCACCTGGCATTTCAAAATGAAAGTTGGAGAGGGCATGACATTGAATGTGGACTCCAGTCTCTGGGGTTAAAGTGATTTTTTAGCCTATAGTTCTGGATGCAGAAGATGGAAACACAGATGTAAATCTGTCTTCATTTGGGGAGACCTCTATGAGAAAAAGGACAGAGGAAAAGGATGATCAGGTAGAAATTTTAGGAAACACCTGCTTTTGATATGTTTCCAGTAACCAAAGCAGACAGCAGATCAGAAGTTCAGAGAAAAATTCACAGGATTTGAAAAAAGTGAAGATTTCAGGAACATTGCTTCTTTGAGCATTTTGTGACCATGTCTGTAGTCTCTGCCTAGAGAGAAACCCTCCAGCAAACCAAAGAGCAAAGGCAGCCTCAATGATAATGTTTTCCTCCTTCTAATGAGCTTTTTTATTTGGGATTAGAGGAATAACTCAACTTTGATGATATATCACTATCACTAGTGACTCAGAGCCCCATACTTCCCTGCTGTCAAAGCAACAATCTTTAGCATCTCCTAAATCTAAATCCAGCCACTGCTTGCTCAGCTTTCCTTGGGTTCAAGGAGAGATTGGACATATTCATCAAAGGGAAATCACAGAAATTACATCTGGCTCAGAGACCTCCAAGATGAAGTTCGTCATCTGCAGGTGGACACGGAAACAAAATACTGTAAACATTCACTGTATTCACAATCTTCCCCAGGTATCCATGGTCTAAGGACCATATGCAGGGCTGGGCTGAGCTTTGATCTGATACATTAAAGCCGCTCCCATGTTTGCTTTTAGGACTATAAATCATGGACAGCTTGCAAGGAGCATTACTTACCAGTAACAGTGTGATGTAAACAAACAAGATTGCAGCCACAATCAGGAGAACAAGTGACCAGAGAAACCAGAAGCCCAAGTTCCCATAGTTATACCTAAAAAAACAACAAAACAAACAAACAAACAAAAAACCTCCTCATAATTATGTTTGTGTTTAGCACATGGACTAGAGAGGAGTAACAGCTCTGTTCCTTGAAATTTTGACTTTTTCAAAGGAAACAGGAGAGAAGGAGGAATAGCCTAGCTTGTAACATGCAAAAGTCATTAAGACCTTCCTTCCCCAAACCCATGATTGCATTAACCACCAGACTAATACCCCAGTGTGCTGGGGAGGTAAAATACAGGACCAAATTTAGGGCCTTGCTCCAGAGAGCTCCCAGTCTGACTATAAGACACAGCACCTTGCTGCAGACAAGGTAGCCTAGGGAAGCAGCAAAATGACATGACTCGGGACATTGTCTGTCTGTGGTTGTGTAGGGCACTGCAGCAAAAAGGGATTTGACTGACGTTTTGAAGTAGAGATCTCCAGAAAGCTGGAGGAGTTTCAGTGGGGTTGGCTGAGTAGAGAGAGAGGGAAGCTTTACTTTTTGTCCGTAGGCTTAATAAGGATGAATAACATTATTACACCTTTCCTCCCTGTAATATTTGAGCTGTCTTAATTTATTGGGCAGATTTTCATAGTTACCTACAGTTTGTATGCAGAAGGGAAGGATTTCCATATATCCCTGCTGGTCATTTCTTATTTTCGAGCCTGGGAACATGAAAGTCTCTTTGCAGTGAGCTAGCTGGTGCAATGCCTCTGATGGCAGCCACTGCATTTCTTCAGAGACAACAACAGGAAAAAAAAAGACTCAGAGAAGGAAAGAGCTGTTTAGTTCCCTTCACTCACAAATTTTATTATGATGATTCTCCCTTTTCTCCTGAATTCACACTTAACACCTAACATTGTAGGCAAGAAAAAGTCAGAGCCTCATCACCTCTAAAGGCTCTGGACATTCAATTTGGATGCTGTAACCAAGAGCTTTAACATATGGCCAAAGTGTCCTGCTGGAGCCCTGCAACTGCTGGGGAGGGTCCTCATCTCTTTCCAGCCACCCTGGGGACCTTCACAAAGAGTGGGTAAGGATGAAAAGTTGGTACTTACCAGTCAAAGTTATTGTAGTCATTTTTTGCTTCACCCCACATGTATAGAAAGACCAGAGAAAAGCAGAAGGCTCCAACAAGCAATGGGAAAAACACACATTCTCGCTGGAGAGGGACAGGAAGGACAAGTGATCAGAGCCTTTTCTACCACCCAAAGCAGTCAGAGAAAATAGCAGATACTTTTTGTCTGTCCCTAAAATAACATGGTTTGGTGTTGGACCTCCTGAAGTAGATATGGAGAGGACTGTCCCCAGTGACCAGAGAAATGACCTCAAAAGTGTACTTCACAGTGTCTGTTTTCAGAGAAAATATATCTTATGACTTCACAAATGAACAGGATTTTAACCACCTTGCATGAGAGAAATCAGCCCTCTGTAATTCTTACTGCACATTCATCACATATATTACTTCTTTAATTTGATTCTATGGCTTTAAGATACTGTAATGGCCAGGACAATTTGGTGCAAGGTCCTTTCCTTCCACCACATATTTGTTAGCTGCATGATGGCACTGACAAACTGAGCTTGCCACAGAAACATAGCAGTACTTCAAGCACTTACAGCAAAATCACAATATTACAATATGTTAGGGATTGGAAGGGACCTCAAAAGATCATCTGGTGCCATCCTCCTGCCTGAGCAGAACTGCTTAGATCAGGTTGCACAGGAATTTGACCAGGTGGGTTTTAAACATCTCCAGAGAAGGAGACTCCACAACCTCCCTGGGCAGCCTGTTCCAATACCCCATCTCCCTCACCATAAAGTTAATTCTAATATTTATGTGGAACCTCCTGTGTTCCAGATGCACCATTGCCCCTTGTCCTATCATTGGATGCCACTCAGAAGAGCTTGGCTCCATTCCCCCAACACTCATCCTTTACATATTTATAAACATGAATTAGGTTGCTCCTCAGTCTCCTTTTCTCCAAGCTAGGGAATCCCAGCTCCCTCAGCCTTTCCTCATAAGAGAGATGCTCCACTCCCTTAATCATCTTTGTGGCTCTGTGCTGGACTCTCTCAAGCAGTTAAAAAAATCTAACGACCCAACAGATCTCAGTGGCCTCCAAAATTATGTTGGGCAGGGATGACTTTGGCCCATGACATCAACCACTTGTCAGCTTGGACTGACCTGTCCCTACACAGAAATCAATGTCTGTGCTGATTCGGAGCCGATTTACCGTCCTGCAGCAGCATTTCCCAGGCTCGGTCCTTCTGCGCTGGTACCGCTTCCACCGGCAGCTGTAGAAACCAGCCAGGCAGGAGATGAAGGGCTGATGTTCATATCTCTGTAGCAAGCGCCGACGTACCACCTTCAGCTTCCCAAACTTGAGCCTCTTGAGGCTGGTGGAACTGGCCTCCATCTGAGGGGCTTTATCTCATCTTCCTTCTGAAACAAGAACACAAGTTTTATGGGGAATCTGTAACACCTCTTTCCTTCTGGATAAGCATTTCATATCTAAAGCAAAACAAAACAAACAAAAGCAAAGGAAAAAAAGAGAAAGTTATCTCAAGAAGATGCTGTGACCAGCAGGAAAGGGTGTTGAGGACACACCACCTAATTTTATATACCTAAAAGAGATGTCTAACAGAAAAGCGTGGTCATTTCAAGTCCCCTCCGCAGTCAGTAGTGATCCTGGTTGTTCTTTAGGTGCTCCGAATCATCTCTGAGGGAATCTACGCCGCCTTTTCACTATACAAGGAGCTCTGGGAAATGAAATCACTAAGTTAAGCACTCCATGTAGATTCCCAAATTATGTCAGATGAACTTGAGACTGAGCTTAGCTGTGGGAATTAATTCAACATCACTGTGACCTGTTTCCAACCTGCTACCAGTTTAACTAGTTCATGTAGGAAAGAGAGTAAAACTCTCCAGGTAAACATCTCTCTTATCGTGGCAAAGCTACAGCACTGAAGAGATGGATCCCTTAAGAAGAAAATTCCTGACTGAAATAGCTTTACTTGGCACAGTTTTTCAAGAGTAGAAAAAGTAGCTGTAAAGACACAAGCATGGGAGATCTTTTCATAATCAAGATTTTAAACAAAAAACTTGGTGGAAAATTGCAACCGATGTAGTTAACAGCGAAGTAAATAGCACAAGGGTTTGTGCCAGCAAAGAGCAATTCACCCAGCAGGGCACTATCAAGATTGTAAGGAAAGATTTAGAAAATACAGTCTTGTGTGGGTGTACAAAGAAGCACCATTATCCAGAATTTCTTTAGAGTACAGAGATAGACAGTGATGTTTCTCTGTTGCATTGAAAAATGCCATGTCCAAATTCAGGCATGCCTGCTGCAGATTCCCTGCCTAGAACTCCACTTTCCCTGATTTATCTGATGTAATAACAGGCATTTAAAACGAAGAATAAACAATTTGCTGCACTATACACAGGGATGAAGCACACACATAAATTGTTTGCAAATAACTCAGAGCCCAGTATGATTTTGTAGAGATCAGTGGATAAATCCTTGCAAATTGTCAATTCCAATAAACCAGTCAGTTTGCAGAAAGCACAAATAAAACAGAGACATAGTTAAAACTGAAATAATGCAACCCTGGTATCAGTCCCAAATGTCCCAGCCTATTGGCAGCGGGTGTGCAAGGAGAGAGGATGGAATTGAAATAAAAGAGGTTTCAGTTTGGACCACTATTAATTGAGCAGTGCCCAAGTTTGGCATGCCCTGAGCTTTCCTGAGACAGACGTGTCCGAACATTTGGGACAGTCACAGGGAATCACACACTCTTGGATATAGTGGGGTCAGACCTTCCTTAGAAGCTCAGCAGTTTTGTGTCTGAACATCAGTAGGTCACCTATGGTAAAAAATTGATGCTAATCTCATGTGGCAAGGTGATGATCCCACTCTTGAATTACCCAGAACACAGATGGGGGTGGTTGGGTGTTATGCTACTGGTGAGTGGTGTAGATAACATCTGATCCTGCCCTCTTCATCAGCTGACCTCAAGTACACCTGGCATTAACCCAGCAATTACCAAGTTACCCCAGACCTGTCTTTTGAATATGTTTGAACCTTCAGAGCTCTGATCAGGAGGTCACGTGCCAAGGGGTTGCAGTAACAGTTGCCTCCTACAAGGATTTCTAAACCATCAGTTCCTCTATCACCAGCATCCATTCTTGCCCAGCCCTTCTCATTCAACAATAATAATTCAGGACACTGGACCAAAGCAATCAGTTTTGCTGCCAGAGGGCCATGAGGTTTGCTATTCACAGTCCTGGTGTAGGCACGAGGCTCACACACCAGTATTTGCTTACGAGCACACAGCCAATCACCTCATTATTCTGCCTCAGCAGTACCTCCAGGAGGATCTGCTCCATGGACTAGATGATCTTCTAGGTCCCTTCCAACCCCTAATATCTGTGAATCTGTGAATCTTACCAGGCACAGAGGTAAGACCAGCTCTGTTTTTGTAGAAATGAGTTTGTGGAAATAGTCCATTTCCCTATTGCTCCATCACTTCATCTTGGAGCTGTGCCACCCAGCTGAGCAGGCCATCAACCTGCAGCCACAGTCAGCATTGTCCCCTGTTGACAGTGAAAGGCTGTGGCATTCCTCACAGCCTATGGCCTGGATACCAATGACCATTTGGGTGAGTGCTGGGAGCACAGTCTTCCTCCTTCAAGTAGCCACCATCACTCTTTGAGTGATGAAAGAGGTTTTTGTTGATCCCTCCTTCTTCAGATCTCTTGCTCTGCACAGCCCTACCCATGAGCTCTGCCCTGCACCCTGCCCTGCCCATGCTGTGTAATGAGGAGGCCACTGTTTCTCTCAGGTGACTGAGCAGTGGGGCTGATATCACCATGTTTAAGAAGCCCGTGGTTGTTCCTGTAAGGCCCAGCCATGTCACCCTCTCAGTGTTGTTTATGTGAGAGCTGCTGGTTCCTGATGGGTCTCACCACTACCCCTGGCTCTGGGAACCCCTTTTCTGCCCTTAGTCTAGCAAGAGACCTAAAGAAGTTACCACTGCTGCTGCTGCTGTTTTCTCTCAGGAGGCTGCTGACTGTCTCCCCTCAAGCATTCTCTAGCCTGAACAACATTTTCTAGCCTTTCTTGTAGTTCATGTTTTCTTCTCCCCAGAACATCACCTCCTATCTAGGAATTTTCCTTGCATATCCCACATTTTCCAGCATATGGTAGCCATAACAGGATGTGGTGGACAACCCACAGCTGCTCCAGGGCAGAACTGTTCACCCATAGCAAAGGATACTTGACACTTGGAGCATCCAGTTTCTCTCCAGTATCAAACACATCATCTGGCCTTGGTCATTTGAATACATAAATAATTCACACTGAACTCACCTCTAGGGGAAAAAGAAAGGTGTTTTCAGCTTTACTTACTGGAGCACTGAAGAACACCTCTATAATTACGAGTTTAATGAACTCCTGACTTAGTCTTCCCACATAAGTAATCTCTCAAGGCCCTGGGGTTGTTAGGGAAGGGAACCTTCATTACAGGGGAAACTGGAGAGTGAGGAAGAAAGGAACATAGCCTCCTTTCCACAATCACTTCACCAACCCCTGCCCCTCACAAAAACATGAGGCTGGCCAAAGGTGAGCAAAAACCTTCATAAGTCACACCCCCTTAATCCCCATTGACCACGTTGCTCAGGATGTTCAGATAGTAATAAGCAGCAATTAGCAGCCTCATAAAACCTTTCAGTATTAAGAAACAAAGAGCATAACCTGTCCCCTGCTTTGGGTTCTATCTTCTGCTGGTGCAACATCCATCCATCCATCCATGCATCCATCCATTCATCTCTCCCTTTTCCTTGCCACACTTCCTTTCTTCCTCTGCCAAGAGACCTACTCTCTGAGGCTGCAACACAGACCTATCTCACCCAGCTGTTCCTCTGCACCCTGCAAAGGGAAAAAAGCACCCCATAAAGGCAATAAACCTGGAGTGAACTTTCATCAGGATGAATACAGATGCTTTCTGACATATCTCCACTCAAGTAAATGAAGACATAATGTCCTACAAAAAAATCAGTCTGGACTGCTAAGGAGCTATGTGGTTCTCAAAGGCCAATTATGCTGACCTAGCTTGCTGATGTTAGGATCAAGTTACAAAACATTGTTACTTCGATAGCATTTCAGGAGTTTGAGTTTTTGAAGGCTGTTTCCACCAGGAGAAGGTATGGTTGGTGCACAGGAGCTCTCTCATACAATACAGTGACAGAAACAGCACAAACACCAGAAGCCACTATGAACATGGTGCAACTCCTTTCCTTTTGTTTGGGATGCCAGTACAGTGTTAGGCATCCATCATGGGCTCAGAATTCAGAGTCCTCAAAAGAGTGCTCAAAGAGGACACCCCGTCCAAGACCTGACCCCAAACTAAGTCCTTATGGGTAAATAGTGATACCCAGCCCTTGTCAGACTTTGGGAAATGGTGATTATGAGACCTAAGTTTAGGCATCTGAGTTCACAAATTCTATGTCCAGGAAAAAGATTCTTTGGAGCTGTTTGCGAGAAGGAGCCCTTTCCTTCTCTCTGTGTCTCTCTCCCATCTTTTACCAGCATCTACTCCTTCTTTCTGACATGAGCTGATTAGGAAATGAAAGCTACTGTGGTTGAAGTCCTCCACTCAAAAGAGAAATGTCTGTGTGCAAAAAGACCTTGCAGTTATCTGTCAGACCCATCCAGAAATACAGTCAGATACCGACAGAGGTTAGGGACCAAGGAAGCCAATAAACACGTTATACTACATCTAGTGGGATCAGCAAAGTCTCATCCAAAGCAGAAACCACCCTGCCAAGCCCTAGATAATAATCTAACCCAAGGCTACTCCTGTTCCCTCTGAGCATATGAGGCTCACCTAACAAATGTGAGAGTCTGAACATCTCTGCCCCACAGATGTAGGGGACTGCTTGGCCTCTGACAAGGAATGAAGTACAAGACCTGCTTGAGTCACTAGACAAAAGGCAATGCTCATGTGCAGATGCAAAGGAAATTGTTGGCAGGCATCAGGAAGACCAGGGATGACTCACCAAATATTTGGGCTACTTCACTCTTGAAGGTTGGATATTTAGGTTGAATATTAGAAAATATTTCTTCCCCAAAAGGGTTGTAAAACCCCAAAACAGGCTGCACAGGGAAATGTTGGAGTCACCATCCTTGGAGATACTTAAGAGATATGTAGATGTGGTGCTGAGAGACATGGTTAAAGGTGACCTGGCAAGTGCTGAGTTACCAGTTGGACTTGATGATCTTAACAGTCTCTTCTAACCAGAATGATTCTATAATTCCAAGGCAATGACTCCTGAGAAAAGCTCATTTCCCTCTAAAGCTCTGCAAGGTGCAAGTATCTGCCATGAATTTACACTATGCTGTTGCTGATACTGGCAAACACTCCAGTGGTGACTTCAGGAGAAGGCCAGGGGTGACAAGTCCCATGTGAGCAGGAGGAAGACAAAAGCAAACAGTGGTGCCCAGGAACAGGACAAGGGGCAATGGGCACAAACTGGAACCCAGGAGTTTCCATCTGAACAGGAGGAAAAAAATTATTTCCTGTGAGGGTCCCAGAACCCTGGAACAGGCTTTCCAAAGAAGTTGTGGAGTTTCCTTCTCTGGAGAGATTTCAAACCCATGTGGACATGATCCTGTGCAACCTGTTCTAAGTGAATCTGGAGGTGGGACAAGATGATCTCCAGAGGTCCCTTCCAACCCCTACTATTCTGTGATTCTGTGAAAATGTAGAGGTCATGCACAATCCCTGCCCATCTCCACCAGACAAAGGTAAATGGATAGAGGAAGGAAACAGCAAACTTGAATCCATTCACTGGGAAAGCCATGACAGCAAAGAGCAAGCAGGAAAGCATGGATCAATAGGAGAGCAAGTGAGCCATGAAAGTGGTAACATATGTTTTTCAGCTCCATAAACCCAAGAGACCTCAGGTCTCCCTTGCAAACAGAGACTTTGATTGTTCACAAATAAGAGCCCCTGTAATCACAGGCAGTTGGATGGGGCTTCTGGTTTCCCACTGCTTGACAGAGTGAGGAAAGGCATGAGAAATAGCCTGGGGCAGATGATGGAGGAAGGAGCAGGAGACAAAAATCAGGGAACATATTCTGCCACACAGCCTGAATGTAGAATGTACTGCCAGAGGAGCTTGCTTGAGGGGCCAGTGCACAAGCAAGGAGAAAAGCCCTTGTGGTTTTTGATCCTGTAGAACTAGGGCTTTCATCTTTCATGGGCTAAATAGGTACAGCACCAAAATTTGGCATTGCTTTTTCCTTGGGTCTTTTAAGTATTTCTCTCCTCTCCCCTGCATCTACTCAGCTTTCTCTAACAGAATATCCTACCACATGTGGGCAGGTGGGTGCAGGGCTCTTTTCAGATATTAAAAACACACTTCCCAGTCTGCTGCAAGAAAGAGTTGAAAAAAAACCCAAACATGGGTACCAGCAGTCATGTGAGGGGCATGGGGATGGTAATTTCTCAGCACGTGAGCATCACCAGCTTACCCTGAGCATCTTGATGGCATAGGAATAGAAGAGATAGGAGTGCTCCTGCATTGTCCATACCACAATTTCCAAGGGCCATGCAGAGAAAATGAACCCCATGCTAGGGGAGGGAGGTGCCTTGAGCCTGACCTGAATCTTCTCAGCACCTGCAGCTCCTTTGCATGGGGACTTCCGATGCAATCTCAATACTCTGGGGCCACACCATCACTTACAGGCATTTTTTCCTGCCCTTCCACCTGGAGCCTTCCACAGCATTGCACCAACAGAAGCAAAGGAGAAAAATCAACCTCCTGGCAAACTGCTGGTTGGTCACCAGCACCACAAGCTATACTCAGACCTTGCCACCAGACAGAAAAGCTCAGCAAAAAACATCCCTTAAACCTGCATTTCTGCCCAAGGTTCTGGATCACAGCCTAGAATCCTTTTTATTTCACCATCATCTGCTTTCCATTTCTTTTCAGGGAATTAATGTGATTTAACACAGGAAAGGAAAAAGGATCAAATAAAATAAAGCTAGTCATAATCTCCCTATGATACAGACTATTCTTTGCATCCTTTCCCTAGCAGATGATAATTTATCACAGTATCACAGAGTATTAGGAATTGAAAGGGACCTTAGAGATCATCGAGTTCAACCCCCTCCCAGGCAGGATCATACTCTAAGTATAATCTAAGTATAATCTAACATAGGTCACAGAGGAACACATCCAGGCGAGTCTTGAAAATCCCCAGAGAAGGAGACTCCACAACCCCCCTGGGAAGCCCGTTCCAGTGCTCTGTGACCCTTAAAGAAGTTCTTCCTCATGTTAAGGTGGAACCTCTTGTGTTCTAGCTTGTAACCATTCCCCCTTGTCCTATCACAGGGCACGAGTGAGAGGAGGCTCTCACTTTCCTCTTGACACTTTGCCCTCATATATTTATAAACATTTATCAAGTCCCCTCTCAGTCTTCTCTTCTCCAGACTAAAGAGCCCCAGGTGTCTCAGCCTTTCCTCATAAGGCATGTGTTCCAGTCCCTTAATCCTTGTAGCCCTCAGTTGGACTCTCTCGAGCAAATCCCTGTCTCTCTTGAACTGGGGAGTCTAGAACTGGACACAATACTCCAGACTCACTGAGACTTCCAACAGCTCCTTCATAAGCCCTAATTATACCTTGCTTCTGTTTGGGATCCCAGGTAGTACATGCAGCTCAAAACAACACATGCAAAACATGTTTCATGACTTGATGAGTTGGTGGCTTTGAGGCCATAGAAGCAACAGGGCTTAACACAGGAAAGAACGAATGATTATGGAAATAGGAGCGGTTAACAAGGAATAACTTCTCCTGCAACTTCAGGGACAATATTTATCCATTTCATTTCTTGTAGTACATCTCCAAAATAAGTGGTTGTGGTTTTCAAAGCCATGGGGAGGGTTCCACCAAGGTTAATGCCTTAACAGGTTGCCCAGAGAGGTGGTCAATGCCCCTCCCCTGGAAACATTCCAGGTCAGGTTGGATGGGGTTCTTGATCTCATTGAAGATGTCTCTGCTCATGCAGAAGAGTTGGTCTAGATGATCTTTAAAAGTCCTTTCCAAACCAAACCATTCCCTAATTCTATATTTTTTAATATAGCACCACACTTTGAACAGGAAAAAAAAAAAATCAAACTCATTTCTACCAAATGAACCTACAAACACAGCCAAATCCTGCCTTTATTTGGATTGCACAGGGAGTTATCCCTGTCACAGGGAGCTCTTTGTGCTACAGTCTAAAAGTCAGATATACATCAGGAGCTGTGCTGGAAATGGTTGGCATGATCTGATCAATTTTCAGTCCCAGTGTCTGCTGAGACCAGGGTTTCTCTATGGTCACATGCAAATACTTTAAGGCAAGACCTCCTGAGGAAACCAATCAAGTTTGTGGGGTCGATTTGACAAGCTTTTGAGAAACCCTTTTTGCTGGGGATGATTGGTATGGATTTGGTAACACCACTTCTGGTCCCAAACTTCTACACATAACCCTGCATGGCGAAGTAAGTCTCACTCCAAGGTAGGATTTATTCACCTTAAACCAAAACCAGACAGAGGCCATGAAAATTTCAGGTAAAAAGGCACCTTAATCCCTAGCTTTATTCCAGAGTGACCATCATAGGAAATTAAGCTCCAAACCACATTTTGCACAGATCACTTTTTCCTGTCCCCTAGTCCTCCCCAAAAACATCTCAGTGTCTGTCTATTCCTTCAAGGTACCTCTCTCAATAGTCTCTAGTGTTTGGAACACATTTGTTCCCAAAGTCCAGTCCATAGGAATGACTCATTAATCCACAAGCAGTTGCAGAAATCTCATTCAGTCATAACCATCCTCATTAAAAATTACAGCTGTTTTTCTTCATCTTCAAAGCACTTTGTGGGCTGTGTTAACAAATATGTGCCCACGACATGACTGGCAAACCCCAGAGCATCTACATGGGATTTTATATGAATGCTTTCAGCTTCATGTGGAAACAGACAAGGGGAAATCATCGTGCTGGCAAAAAGGTCTCACAGCACTCCAACAGATCTTCCCTCTTGCTAGGAGCAAAATGAGTGTTTTGAATAAAGCTGATGAATAGTAAGGTGTTGTTGTTTTGGTTTTTGGTGTGGGGTTTTTTTTGGGTTTTTTTGAGCCACCAGTGTGTCCAGGTAGCCAAGAATGCCAATGGCATCCTGGCCTGTATCAGGAATAGCATGTCCAGTAGAACTAGGGAAGGGACTTTACCCCCATACTGCACACTGTTGAGTCTGCACCTTGAATCCTGGCTTCTGTTTTGGGTGTTTCCCTACAAGGATATTGAGGTGTCCCAAGAAAGGCAAAAAAGCTGGTGAAGGGTCTAGAGCACAAATCTTGTGAGGAGCAGCTGAGACCTGGTGTTGTTGAGTCTGCAGAAAAAGAGTCTCAGGGAACAGCTTATCACTTTCTACAAATACCTGAAAGGAGGTTGGAGCCAAAAAACCTGTAAGAAGGTTGGAGCCAGGTGGGGGTTGATCTGTTCGACCAAGTAAAAAGTGATAGGACAAGAAGAAATGGCCTCAAGTTGCACCAAGGGAAGTTTATATTGGATATTAGGAAGAATTTATTTACTGAAAGGGTTGTCAAGGACCAGAATGGCCTGCCCAGGGCAGTGGTGGAGTCCCCATTCCTGGAGGTATTTAAGAGTAATTTAGATGTAGTGCTTAGGGACATAGTTTAGTCAAGGACTTGAGCAAATTGAGTGTTAGATTAATGATTGGACTTGATGATCTTAAAGGTCTTTTCCAATCTATACAATGCTGTGATTCTCTGAATCATAGAATCATTTTGAATGGAAAAGACCTTTAAGATCTTAAAGTCCAACTGTTAACCAAGAAGAGACCAACCCCCACCTCACTCCAACCTCCTTTCAGGGAGTTACTGAGAGTGATCAGGACTCCCCTGAACCTCCTTTTCTCCAGGCTGAACAATCCTAAGCCCCTCAGCCTCTCCTCACAAGACTTGGTCTCTAGACCCTTCCCCAGATTCATTGCTTTTCTCTGGACACACTCCAGCTTCTTGTGAGGGGCCCAAAACTAAAATCAGGATTTGAGGGACAGCCTCATCAGTGACCAGTACAGGGGAACAATCCCTGTCNAGGACTTGAGCAAATTGAGTGTTAGATTAATGATTGGACTTGATGATCTTAAAGGTCTTTTCCAATCTATACAATGCTGTGATTCTCTGAATCATAGAATCATTTTGAATGGAAAAGACCTTTAAGATCTTAAAGTCCAACTGTTAACCAAGAAGAGACCAACCCCCACCTCACTCCAACCTCCTTTCAGGGAGTTACTGAGAGTGATCAGGACTCCCCTGAACCTCCTTTTCTCCAGGCTGAACAATCCTAAGCCCCTCAGCCTCTCCTCACAAGACTTGGTCTCTAGACCCTTCCCCAGATTCATTGCTTTTCTCTGGACACACTCCAGCTTCTTGTGAGGGGCCCAAAACTAAAATCAGGATTTGAGGGACAGCCTCATCAGTGACCAGTACAGGGGAACAATCCCTGTCCTTGTTCTGCTGGCCACACTACTGCTGATCCAAGCCAGGATGCTGGTGGCATGACCAAACTGGGGTGAAATACTGCTCCCCACACTTCAGCATGATCAACAGGAGAAAGAGTTTTGTCCTCATGGTGCTTCTGGCTGTACATCATCACTGCTGTGACATGGTGCTCAGCTCAGCCCTGTGCAGTACATAGGGCACAGCCCCAGGCTTTGCCCCTGGGTGGCCCAAAGCTTTCTAAGAAGTTGCTCTTCCACAATTGAAAAGCCATCGTGGGTAAGCAAAAAGTGCTTCACGGGTCAGAGCCTGACTG
>VYZU01052848.1:104527-131938 GCA_013401355.1 Ceyx cyanopectus | reverse complement strand
CCCCTCTCCCCCGGCTCTAACTTTTAGGGCAGGCAGGAAAGATCAGGCAGAAGATGCATTTCACCGGGCAGAAGCATCTTTGAGAGTTAGGAGAGAGGCAGCTACTTACCTCACATGGACACACATTGAGGGGTTGTTTTTGCTCTCTGCCGCACTTGGGTTGCTGTGTCCTTTGCTTGTGACACTCCGGGACTTGAATGGTGGCACCGCTGTGTGACACCCGGTATTAGAGAGGCTGCCGGCGCCGTCCCTCCCACGGTAGGAGGGGCCACGCAGGGCTTAATAAATTCGGTTCCCAAGGCTTGAAAAATTAAAATCTCATCATGGGACATGGGCAGCTTTTCACCACATGGATCTGGGAGACACCAGGGACGTGCTGGTGAACCTGTGTTCTCACCCAGAACAGGAGAGGCTGGTATTCAAATCCCACCTTTGCAGAGTTAGGTGTGCAAAGGAAGGGGTCCAAGAAAATATCCCAAAGGAGATTTGGGAAGACATGTCATCGCTGGTCCTTGGAATTAAAACTCCCAAACGTCCTCCGTGAAAATGTTTCCCATGGCTGTAAGCCTTTGGCAGGCACCTGAGCAACCCTGGATGCAAAAGCTGCTTATTTTACTTATTTTTTGCAGAGTTTGGGGTTTTAATATCTAAATCCTATTAGAGACATAACTTCCTCTATGGAGAGAGGGGGGGCAGGTCAGCACAACAAAGCAGTTTGTGTGGTTGTATTTTGCAACTTCTGATGCACTCTGGACTTTCAGGGAGACAAAATCCCTTCGTAAAGTTTCTCAAGCTAAGGAGCTGCACAACTACACACAGCTTGTCCTGCTCCTGAAAAGCTCTTTTCTGCATGAGAGGCTAAAGAAACAACCCCTTCAGCCCCGGAGGGCTCTTCGAAATACTACTAGTGCATTTTTTTTTTCTGTGGTCTCTCATACTGGGATTTTTCTTGTTGGATGAAAAGATGGATCAGAAGGTCCATCAAAAACAAAATCAGTATACTTGCAAAGAGAGAAGGGAAGAATAGGGCAGAAATGATGAACCAGCAGCTTTTGGGCAGCTCACATTACAAAGAGAAACTTTTAATTAGATGATAACCTATGGAGATGACAGCCTGGTTCACTCTGAAACCTAATGACAAGCAGAAGGCTTAGAAGACTTCCATTTTAAAAGCAGTATTGCTAATCCCTACTTAGCACTAGGTCTTAAAATAGCATCATCTCACTGTGAAATTGGAATGTTAAATAAATGAGGCAATTGTAAGGTATGAAAGTAGGAACAGCTGGTTTTATCACTGATCATCTTCTAGATAATGCCTAGCTGGCTGGAGGAGAGAGGCATGGGATTGTTTGGGAACTTCTAGAAACATTAATTGCTTCATGGTCTGATTCCTGAAAACCTAGGAAACAGGGCAGGAAAAGGGTGAGATTAAGAAGGCTGATGGCACTGATGAGATGTAAGGAGCAGCAATCACAGCTTTTCCAGGAACTTTGCAGTTCTAATCTCCCGAGTTGATCCACTGGATTTTTTTTTCTTTTTATACCCTTGTGGCCATGTTGAGCACAGCTTCATTCACCCATGCTAAGGTCCTGAAGGTCCATACCCAGGGGGGACATGGCATGGGTGCGGCCCAGTAGGTTTGAGGAGTAGGAGAGCCCGAGAGCTTTGTTCTGCCTTTGAAGCCAGCAGTAAGGTCAGTACTTCTTAAATATCTTCTGAAGGGACTTTGCCATCATCCTTACCCAGGATGCCTTTCTTATAGTTACCGAATCCTCATGGTGTGGATAGACTCCAAGGGGTACGTGGGGAAGAAGGGGACAGGGCTGAGCAACCTCATCAGTACAAAAAGAGCTCCCTGCAGAGGAGGGAAGAGCCCTGAAAAAGTAAGCAGGTCATTTAAAACACAGCCATATGCCCACCTCCTATGAAGACCCCAAATATCCCTGTACTCTGCCCTAAAATAACACTAAGTTTTAGCTTTCTTCTGAATATCATGGTGCAAAGCCTTCAGTGCCATGGTTTCCTCTGGAAACACCTGACAAATGACTCACCAGCTGGGCAGAGGCTGCTCTGGCTCCAGAGTCTTCAGCTCAGAGTTCACCAGCTTATCTGAAACACAAATCCATGCCCAGTGCTCCAGTCGGTGTCCTGGCCCCATGGCAGGTGGCAATGAAGGCAAGTGAGGATCTGCTGGAGCCCTGCCACCAGAGAGCCTGGCCTTGGAATTTATGAGCCTATAAAGAAAATTCCTTCAAGGATATGATGCTGTACAAAGCCTCCCCAGGAGTATCAGTGGGGCAGGTCAGCCTTGAACCCACATGAGTTTTGTCTCTGTGTCCGAAGATAAAACCAGGGGAAAATGGCACAAGTACAGAATATGTTGTTGTGAAATACATACACTTACATTCTCCCACAGTAAGTCCTATCCAGCTTGGAACATTTTCTCTCTCACAATGCCCTGACTTGGCAGGACAGAGGGCCCAATGCCTGTCCCCCTCCCGAGGCTGTGCTTGGGTGTCCCTCCACCACTTCATGGTTGCACAATGAGCTGCTGCAAAGCTTTGTGAGTGGGTGACTCATGAAGGTAACAAGGTCCCCCTGAGATTATTTACAGAAACTTCACTGTTTATGGTGCTGACGTTTCGAGGAATGATAAGGGAGGCAGGAGGAGAAGGAGCAGGTGACCTGAACTGATCCAAACTTCATCCCCCATTCTCCTGGAGGACAGAAACATGTTGGCACAGATCCCACAGGCACGGGTGAACAGCCCCTTGCAGCAGGTGGTATCCCACCAGAAAGCAGAAGCATCAGCTGGTGGAGACACAGAAGCTAGGCTGGGGGAAGAAAGGGACCCTAAATCACTCCAAGCCCCATCATCAGAGAGCACAGATACCAACAGACCTGTAACATGTGGTGTGTCCACGTGTAAAGATGCTGACAGCCAGCCTCATGCTGAGCCCTGAGGGACAAGGTTGCAGTAGGATTTCTCTCCCCATCTCCCAGCCTGAACCCTTCAACAGAGGACTCTGAAACATCAAAAATTAAGAAAAGCATTAGACCACTTGAAGTTTTGGTGCAGAAAAACTCAGGGCAAAGTGGATGCACAATTCAAATGGGGAACAGTAGATTTTGCACAGTGCTGTCAATCCTCCAGGGAAAGTAGGGCCTGACCTTGCTCCTGCATCCTAAGATATCTCCTTCACCATCATTTCTCAAGCTTCTTGGATTGATCAGAGGTATCTTTACACTTGCTCCTAAGAAATGCTATTGTCCCTTCCTGAGTGATGGCAGTGGCTGTGATTAATGGTGCAAAGCCAACCAAGATGTTGCAAAGACTTCTTCTGGAGTGTGCAACCCACCAGGTGCAAAACTTACACCAAGTGTCAGAATTTAGACTCATAAAATCAACTCAGGCAGGCAAAACTGCCAAGCAGTTCCCCCTGAGTCCTGGGCCTCAGAGAGGGGGTCTGAGCATTGTTTCTGAGTAAGAGAGACAATGAACTACGGGAGAGAGTCCAGAGGAGGCTATGAGGATGACTAAGGGATTGGAGCACTCTCTGACCAGGAAAGGCTGAGACCCCTGTGGGTATTTAGCCTGGAGAAGACCAAGAGGGGATTTGATCAATGCTCATCAATAGCCACTGGCAAGTGGATGGGGCCAGACTCTTTTAATTGGTGCCCAGCAACAAGACAAGGGGCAACGGGCACCAGCTGGAACCCAGGAACAGCAGGAAAAACTCCTTTGTTCTGAGGATGCCAGAACCTGGCCCAGGCTGCCCAGAGAGGTTGTGGAGTCTCTTTCACTGGAAGGATTCCAAACCCACCTGGACATGATCCTGTGCAACCTGTTCTAAGTGAACCTGGGAGTGGAATGAGATTATTTCCAGTGATCCCTTCCTACCCCTGCCATTCTGAGCCCCAATGAGATTTGTGTGGCCTCAGATTTGATGCTCCACTGTGGGTCAGCAAACGTGTTCCCTGCCACCCCAGCTTTTAAAGGCATGCTGCACCCCACCTCTCCCAGTATGGGCCATGGTGCTTGTGCAGCAGCTTTGTTACCATGGAGCCTCTCGGGTTATACTTGTCCTCACCAGGATGAGCACAAAGACCTCACTGGGTGCTTCTCACCCTTGACATGGGTGGGTGGCCCAAGCAAAAAGACTCAGGCTGACCACAGGGAGACACCATAAATGACATGTCCCTTCCCCAGCACATCAACACAGTCAGTGGCATTGACTAAAGCTCTTATACCTACCTGGGAGCATTCAGCCCAACCTTCTTGGTGCAAAGGGAAAGCCAAGCTGTATGGTGCCTGGTGTGGGGACACCACCATCTCTCTCTACCCCAACATTACCACTGATCTCACACTGACAAGATATAGCATACCTGGCTTGGGTACTTCTCAAAGCCTGGAGTGCATACAAAACACAAAGACCTTGGGTGACAGGTGGCATTAGTTTGCTATGTTTAGGAAATTTGGGGAATAAAAGAAAGTGGTGAGTGCTTCCCACCTTGGGGATCATCATTCATACAACTGTGAGCTTGAGGAATGAAAAGCAGTAGGGCTGGGGGAGCAGTTTGCCCCCTGTGCTAGTTCAGCCCCTAGGAGAAGCCTTTGAACGTTTCAGCTCTCCACTGATGAGAAACCAGGGGGCTGTTACCTGCCTACTGCCTTTCAGGGCATGATGCAGGCACAGTTGAGTCCTGGACACCACTAGAGCAGCACAGGCAGCCAGCAGGACCCTGACTTTGCCCAAAGAGCTGCTAAAACTCTAAATTTGTGCAGGTTAATGGTTCTGGGGCCCAAAGTATGCAATGAGGAATGGGGCCTGGTTCACTTCACCCACGGCTGCCTGTGGAAGGGACGAGCCTCCACACAGCAGTGCTCACAGCCCTTCTCAACCCTGCACAGTGGTGACATGCCCCTTCTCCCTCACGAGGCTTAAACAGCATGTCAGTGAAGACCTGGCCCACCAGGAAGCCCCACCAGAGTTGGGGGAAGCACGAGGGTATCTGCAAACACCTTTTTGATGTACCCAGAGGACCCAGCATCAGGGACCTGTGCTGTGATGGGAACAGAGAATCTGTCCTCACTGACTCACCTCTAACCACTGGCTGAAAAGGGACATGGTTCCCCAGCAGGTTGCCACCACTTTAAGTGTAAATAAATACTTAAAAACAAGACAAAAGCAAAGCTGGAAATGGGGGTGATTGTGGGGGAATGAATGGACATACTGGGACACCACATCCCGTGTCATGACCATCTCCTTACCCCGGCTGGTACGTGCTGGCTGCCTTCAGCATGCAGCCTTCGAAAGAACCACAACCCGCTTCTTTTTACATCGCTCACGGGCACCGAGCAACGTAAAAGGAAAGGAATCCCCGGTGCAGCTGCCGGGAGAGGGCATTAGAGACACAGGAATGGGGAAGGACCTGTCAGAAAGCTCGGCAGGCTCCCAGCTCACCCTGTCGAGATCCTCTCAAAAGATGAACGAAACTTGGAAGTCTTCTGGGTACTCCCGAAAACAAGAAACCCAGTAAAAGCCTCATCTGCATGGGGTGCTGCAGTTTCTCCTGAAGTATGTGATAAGGAACACCTCTCTTGTAGATACAAAAATACTGCTTTTTCTACTGCAAATTCCTGCATTTTGCTCCCAAACAAGCCAATATCCTACAGTTATGCACACAGTAATTGTTGCAACTACAATTTAGCTGCCAGTTCACTGTGTCTGGCTCAGACCTGATGCTGCTGTTCCCCAAACCTTCTCTCCATCTTTTCTACTCCGCTCACCTCCCCCTAGTTCAGCTGGTCTAACCCAAGGCATCACCCCCTCCCTGTAAACTTTACTCCAGAGTCACACGGGAGCTATAACAACAAAGCATCAAATTTGGAAATTAAGAACTTTAAAGATCTGGGGAGGGTGCCACAGAAATAGCAATACTTGCACCTGTAGCCTCAGGACATCCTTCTGAGATCATCATATGGGACAAAGCCAAAGTGTCCCTCCTGTGTAGACATAAGAAAATGAGGCTTTTGGAACAGAGAAGCAGGGTTGGGATGTGTTTTGGAGCCAGGATGTCTTGACTAGGACTGCTGCAGAAGCTCGTCTTTGCCATAGGTCTGCCTTCCCATGTGCAGCTGAGTGGGTCCTTCTGTTTATCTATCTAAAACGTGCCACCACAAACCTAGAGAGCATTGCTCAACATCATATACTGCTGGTCTGTACCTCAGAAATGCACTCACAATGGACAGGCACCAAGGTTTGATAGGGTGAAAAATACCTGGGCCAACTTCATAGGGGTTCCTAAGTGGAGATGTGTTGAGACCTCAGTTTTGTGCATGTTTGGTTAAAGGCAGAGATCTTCAGAACTAGTCATCCGACCCTCCAAAGCTGATTTTGATATTAAAAACCCAAGCAACCCACTATTTATTTAAATTTGGTTAGGAATTCACCTTTGAGGAAAGCTCTTCAGAGATATGAAGAGCCTTTGGGTGATTTACACTTCACTGCAAACAACAGCAATCACTTCTTAAAGCCTTGAAATCATTCATTGTGCAACATGTCCCATCCACAGCAACTGCTGGTCAATTCAATTAAGTTCATCTCAAGGGATAAGGCCTCTGAGACAGACAGTTCACCCCAGAAATCATGGAAAATGGTAGCTAGCTCGAGAAAGACTGTGCATTCTCCATGGGGCGGGAGGTAGAGCCATCAAACACCAACCATAGACTTTTTAGGGGCACTTTCAGGGGTATGTTACCAGCATCATAAGTTTGCCTGGTGCTCTGCTTTGTGAAGCTTCAGAGAAGGAGGCGAATTAGATGTCCTTTCTTTAATGGGATAAGGACATCTAATGTGAGATGCTACCACATCACAGCAAAGAGCATCGCCCACAGCCTCAGCCAGTTGCATTGCAATGTTCCTCGTGCTCAAGTAACAGGGCCTCTCCCATCACAAAAACAACAACAAACACAGCAGCAACAACAACAAAACAACAAACAGGGAAATAAGTCTTTCCTCTGGCTTTCTTCAGCTACAGCTGAGAAGAGGGGATTTTTATGAAGTAAAAATGACTTCTAGTTAATCACTTAATCACTTTTTCAATGTGTTCCTTTTGTCCAACATCCTCTCTAAAATCTGGTTCTTCATCCAGCTGCCTCACAAGAGCTTGGCAGAGCTTCCCACTGCCACTCACCCCCAAAACACTGACCTCTGAAAGTCCTCAGCACTGGGTTGGGTTTTTCAGACCTCAGAGTAAAACATCAAGGTCAAATGTTTTACAAGCAGGAGGTGAACTGCAGGAGGGTTGTGGTGGCACACACGTCCTCTCCAAATCACGACATTCCTGCTCCCTGCTGTAATGAGGCGCCTTGAGTAAATGAGAAAATAGGACGATGAATTCCTGCTCTTGTCATCAGGCTCATCCTATTGAATCCATAGTAAAGAGTGACACTGGGGAAGGTTCTTGAAGGTACCTATCTCAAATCCTCCAACACTCCCCGATTTCCTTCTCCCAACAAGGAACCTCAGACACCAACCTCTACCTGGGGAGAAAACAAGCATTCAGGAGGCAAAAACTTCCCTCGCCAGCCACTGCCTCCTTTTCTTTCTCAGGATGTGGTCTAGATCCTGCTTCCAGACAGATGTTTGTCAGAACATTAACTACATCTCAGTGGTAAAAATCACACTTGCTGCGACAACTTTTAGTGCAGTCACTTTACTCAATCAAATAAGATCTGATTAATCTAGGGCAGATCAGAGAAACACAGCCCCTTCTGTAAGCACCCCTACTCAGCTGTGCTGCCTCTGCAAGGGTCACTGAAGCAGCAAGGGAAGAACATTCATTCGCTCAGGTTTTGTTTAAGATTTCAGTTTTATTTTCAGAACGGCTGAGCTGACCTCATACATTGAACAAACCCATCACTACAGGAGAGTTACACCAAGGCAGCACAAAGAGAAACACATCGTCTAGCTGATTTTAAAATGGCAACAGCCCCTGTATTTCCAGGTGGGACATGACACAAAAACACCTGCCAACAGATGAAAGCTGCAGTCAGAAACCAGGAGGTGCAGAGCAAGAAGTCTTCTTTACACACTCAAGACCAAAGCCCAGTGGCTGCTGACACAGTCCCAAAGCAGTGCTGATCATGAAGACACATCACTTGTGGGGAACGAGATGTCTGTCATCCACAGAAGCCTACATTGCATTTGCTTCTGACATTTCACATACACAAAATCTGGGCCCTCTCTTCAGTTCCTTGGCACATCAAGGCCATCGCCTCCGTTCGAGCTCCCACTTTCCATTTTCAGCTGGATTTTGTAATTTTTGCAAACCTCCTGGATTAGCTCCAGCTCTCTTAGCACAGGCTGTGACTCAAAGCCATATTGGTGCTCCAGGCTTCCACTTCCAGCACCTCTTCCTTTCCCAGGCTCCTTCCTGCTTTCCACCTTCAGAGATGCTGCTGCCACAAGATTGCAGCAGGCTGCTTGCAGCACTCCCTGAATTTCCTCAGCACTTGGGTAACTGGAGTTTTAACCTTTGCTTCATCCTACCCCAGCGCTCCTTGGACCAACTCCATCTTCTTCGGTAGCTCTTCCCACCACTTCTCTGCAGGCATCCATTTTGTCAGCAGGTTTCTGTCCAGCTCCCATCTGTGTTATGGTTTCATTACTCTTGGCTATTCCCTGCCAAAGTTGGCAGCTGCTTCTCCAAGATCCCACCTTTGATGTTGTGAGCTGTTATTAGCAACATATGATGAGATCTTAAAGCATTAATTATACATATGCTTGATCCAGTTGGGCTTACAACCCCAAAATACATTCACAGGCTCTCCATTACTGCTGAAATAAGAAACCATTAAAAAGTCTTGTTGTATTAGGGTGGGAGATTTCACCTTTAACAATTATAACACCAAAGATGTTGTCATCCAGTGTATAAATGGATTATGCAAGCTCTTAATTAAGAATGAGGTTCAAACAAGTATTAATCTTGGCCTTTGGACTGGACCAGTGTTACTGTCAGCCAAGGACAGTAGGTTTAAGGAAGCAAGTACCTACTATAGGCCACTGCAGTCCACTCCTGCACAGCACTTCACTGCAGAAGTGCCCTACATACACCACCCTGCAGCATTTTGAGAGACAGATGGATTAGGATACTAACAGAGATCTTGGCTAAGAAGCAACAGCCTTTTACACACCTCACATTTTTTGACCAGGCAACATTTTTGGCAGTTGTTCAAAACCAGGCCCCAGAAAAGGGGCACTGACTTGGTAACAAAACGCTGCAGCAACTCCAGTTGCTTTGTAAAATAGTGGCTTTTTTGTCAATGCAGTGTTTAGCCCCCAAGCCTCTTCTCAAGCCTTAACCAGATCGTTCAAGTGTCTCCATGGAAACCTCATTTCTCCAGGAGCCTCCTTGCTGAAGAAAACCATGCACCCCTTTTGTTTAAAAGGGGAATGCAGTTTGGTAGGAGCATAAAGCCTGTCTAGAGAAGAGCCTGTAATGACTCATCAGCCAGATTTATTTCCTTTAAAAACACTTCCATTCAATTAAGACATTTTAGGGATGGCTAAAGGTGTGCTAGTGCTGCTGCAACTAAACTAGCAAGTTCTGCTGTCCCCTCAATCCATGCCTTGGATCTTCACTCTCAGCATCACAAACTTCCCTTCTTGAAAGCACTTGGGGTCTGTGTACCCCTCTCACACACAAACTCTTGGCCCCTGTGAACCCCAAGTCACTTGTTCATTTAAAGAAAACCTGGAGCTAAAGTAATACAAATCAGTGCCCATTCTTGAAATACAGGAAACATCTTGTCAAAGCTACTTGTTGCTTCTTAGATAAGATAATCTTCTGTCTTTTGGAAAAGACGATGAGTCTTAACCTGTCCCTCCACCAAGCCAGTTACCACCTGTAGCATGTTTTATCATTTCTGGTATAGGCTTGCTTTAGACAGCCTAAAAAGGGAGCCAATTTGCTGAAAGGATACTCAAACAATTGAATATTTTATGTTCTAATGTAGAAGAGACACTTTAATATTAATAAGAAAATAAATAATTAAGGACTGTGATTAAAAATGGTTTCAACTCAAGCAAATCAGTTCACAGAGTATGTAAAAAAAATTAAAACCACCAAGGAAGTTCTCTAGTTGGAGCTGCTTTCAAATCACAGTAGATTTAAGATGTTCTCAGGAATAAAAATTAACCTCTGAGGCTTATAAATCAGAGAGTGACCATTTAAGATGCTCTGTAAACAGAAAGGTGCTATAAAGGTCTACCTGGAAGCTAATACAGGGCAATGAACAAAGGAAGGAAGAGTAGAAGTATGTATTTCAGAACAACAATAAAAAAAATAAACCCATTCTCCTGAGTTTAAGAGAGTTACAAAGTTTTTTAAGACTGTCTTAGAATGTAAAAATTTGACATGCCATTAACTTGAAACTAGGTCCATAGTACAGCAGTCACCTTCTTTTCCCACCCACAAGTGAGGTAAAAAAGCCTGGGACAAGATGACACTGGTCTGTGGTCACAGTCTGCAGCCTCCCAGTGGAGAAGGCAAGGCTTTGGAAAGCAGCTAACAGAAACTAGGCATGAGCATTCACAGTGGAAGTCAGTGAGACAGAAGCACATCATGAGCATAAGAAGAAGGATTAATAGTCATTTGTGTTGATTCCTTCCCATTTTGCAAAAGAGAATCCAAAAGAGCAGCACACACAGATAATCTATTCTACCTTCTTCGGGGAAATTTAGCAGAAACCCTGCTGCAGAAAATACAAGTCATGTGAATGCTCACAGACAGGGAATATCTGCATTAAGGCTCTCATCTTAATGGGATGCAGAAGATGGAATTAGAGAGTCGGAGAAATGAAACACCACATTTATGGATCAGATTTAATCCTGTGCTGTCAAAAAATGTCAACTGGCAAATCTGTAAGACCAGAGCCATATGAGATTTTAGATAAAGTGAGATCAAGCCATATTTCCTTCCTTCCCATATATACCGCCTTGAGTCTTCCAGATGAAATATAAACAAAGTCCTTATCAAAGTGAAATATTTAAGGGTAGTGGCCTTCCATTTCACAATCTCCACCTAAGCTCCAAGCACAGGAGCTCATCAATAGCTCCTATCTCTCTCCAGCTAGCAGCTTCACTGTTTTGTCCAAGGAATTCATCCTTGGATACAGGCTTTGAGAGGGGAAACAATATTACAGGGAAATGAAATACGTACACACAAGGGAGAGAGGCTGCAGATTTTAGCAATGCACTTCAGACTTGTCTGGTGTCAGTGACCACCCTGGAGCATAAAGAATGGGAAAAGGCACCACAGAAGCAAGAGACCTCACAAACTCTACCAACACCCAGTAAAACTAGTGTAAGAGTATGGAGCAAACAGGAAAAATATATCTGAATTAAAACCCAGGTGTAAGGAAGAAAGGGTTGAGGCAGCAGCAGGTCTCCTCAAGAAGCAGGAATGTGTTGCTGTGCAACACAAAGTGCTTTGGAGAGAGGTTACTGCAGAATGGGTTTAAACTTACCCCATAAATGACCAGTATAGAGAAAGCAACTCCTCCAGATATAATACAGATCTGTTACCAATTTCTCTATCTATAAAGGCATTCCATTGAAAGCCACTTGCTATCCCAAAGTACTAAAGAAGATATAAGAGACAAGGTTATATTAAAACATCCAACATATTCAACTACCTGGTGATATGAACAATCCCATCCAACAAACTTGTCTGGTGACAGTCAATTTTCCAATCTTCCCTCACCCCAAGTTAAGAAATACAGCAGTCATTTTATTAAAAATAATTATACAGTTGAATATAAGCCCAGTGTTTACAACCAAACCCTCTCTAGTAGTTCCCAGTTTCCTGTTGTTTTACAGACCATTAGCAACCAAAGGAATCAGCAGCATGAAGAAACCACTGTCATTTCATAAAATGAACATCCCTACACCACCAAGAAGAAAGCAGTATCCATGAGCAGTTCATTTTCCATTGGTCTTGTTCTAAGAGTTTTCAACATCATTTGCAGGCAAATCTTATCTTTATAATAGTCATTGCTCTGTTTGCTTTATCATACAGGGCAAGGGTATCTAAGAAGCCTCACAGCACTGATAAAGTAACCCTGAAAAAGCTCTCTGACAATTTTTCCTGTGATTTACCTTCTAGACCATCAGAAACATTTGAGATTTGTTTAACTAGATGAATTGCTACTAAAGGGAAAGGGGGGCCCCCCCAAGTCACACAATCTGGCAGAAAGATCATCCATGAATGAGGTTCTCCAAGGGCTGCAGGAAGCACAGCAAGGCTTTCTCCATGCTGCCCAGGAGCACCCAGCAGTGCTGCAGGAGGGGATGCATTCTCACTCCCTTGTTCCCCTTTCCAGTTGTTACAGCTGCCTACTTCCTTCCCTCAGCAGGCCATCCAAAGCACAGAGCAGCCTCAGTGGTGCAGCAGCAGCTTGGCAGAAGCAGGAAAAGTCCAGCCAGCAAGAGATTTAATTTATTAAGATAAACATGGTCTAAGGCTCCACAATAGTTTAAAAAAAAGAGAAGACAGTAAGAAACAGGAGAACAGACTGGCTTTGCTACACGCAGGTCAGGCTCAGACGTTCTCAGAAAGATCTTCTCAACCATACAAAATCCTCTTCCCCTCTCACCCCATCACAAGGCTGGAAAGACAGTTCACAGCAATGTCCCTGTTGCCTGCCCTTCCACGTTCAGTGAACAACACCTCTGCCACCCTTCAGGGCAGATCAAAGTTTTAACAACATCCCTGTGAAGAAGGAGCAGAGGGGAGAAAGGCAGGTAATTCAGTCTCTGAAATTAACAGCTACAAGTCTTGACACGACGACCATGTTGACCCCACCGCTTTAATGGTTGTTCTTGGCTGCCTCTTTAGCTGCAATAATCAGAGGAGTGAGACTAGATAGAGGCTTTGCAATTTTCAGGAACTGGTGCTAGGAAGAAGAAAAAAGAAAAAGGGTTATTTTTTTCAGAATATGCTCCAGAACTCCTACGCATGGTGTTCCGATAAGCAAAATAATATTAATTGTCCAAACAGCTCTCAGGTAAAAGTGAAGGCATGTAGGGCATATCCACAAGCTGTTCTGAAAACAAAAAAAACAAATATACCCCACAAGGCTTCTGAGCATCAGAAGGGACCAATCTCCCCAGCCAACAAGCTCCAGAGATGGAAAAAAAAAAATCATCAGAGGCTAAAAGGTAGTTAAAAACAGGCTGACATGTTACAGTCAAAATGTTCTCTTGCTCCAAGGAACAGAACATTACCGTCTTCTGATATTTTGGGGCTGGAAAGTCCATGAGAAAAAGTGATCTTTCAATTACTGCCATTCTGCCAGTGATTAATGTTTCATTACAGCCTCAGAAGGCAGCAACATATCCAAAACTGAATTCACTAGACAATCTAGTGGAAAGAAAGAAAAACATGAAAGGGAACAGTCTCACAGTTGAGGTCTAAGTGCCTGGGTCACAGACCTATTTTACAAAGAGCTACATTTTCTACCCCTTGGCAAATTTGACAGAATTTGAACCATTCCTCCCAGCCACACTGGTAAAAACCTGTCATCATGGCCTTCCCCTTTCACCTGGAGTTCAGAGTAAGACACCAGGTTTTCAGTGAAATACTGATGCTAAGGTGATGAGACACTGGGACAGGTTTTCCAGAGAAGTTCCAATGACCCATCATTGGAAGCGTTCAAAGTCAGGTTGGATAGGGCTTTAAGCAACCTGATCTTGGGAAAGATGTCCCTGCCATGGCAGGGGCTAGAATAGAGGATCTTTAAAGGTTCCTTCCAACCCAAACCACTCTACGATTAAGGTATCTCACAATCTTTGATCCATCACCTCTGTACAGAGTCGTATTTGGCAAAATACAATAACACCAAACTGCTCCAGTTACTGCAAGCCACACATATTCCGAAATGCTTTGAGATCCCTCCACCAGAAGGGAGACAACCAGAACAACTGAGAGCTGGAAGGCCTCCTGATGTCCCAGTGGTAACAAGGGTGGCCAGACCATGACAACACACACAGATGCCACTGCCAGCTGTGTGAAGAAGCCACGGGAATTAAGAAGCTCAGCATTTGGCAGGTCTGGGGCATAGCTACTATCCGTGGTCAGTTACAGAACACACTGCACAGCTGCTGCTTGTAGCAAGTACAGCATAAAACAGGAGTAGATCGTTAACACTTTACTACAGATTTAAGTTTTGGAGTTGTTTTGTTGATTTTTTGTTTTCTGGCAGGTTACCTCAGCTATGCTTGTTTCTTCAGCTGATGCTGAAGTATTTAAGACCTCAAACAAGATCTCTCCATAAGCCTGGCCTGACTCAGGATTCCAGGATTTGATAGCTTCAGTCCTGCCCCCCACCACTCACCTGTAGCAGCTCTTTTGCAGAACCTCTCTTTTCCACGTCCATCTCAAGACAGCGACTTAAGAAGTCTCGGAACAAGAGCGAAAGCTTTTCTGGATTCTGCAATTCTGGAGTCCCATTAGTAGCAATGAGATATAGGGCCTAAAGCAAGAACAAGCACCAAAGACACAGAAAGTTATGAAGGTCAGATTCCATCTCTGGATTACAGAGACACCCATTTCTCCTCTCCCCATTTCAATGGAAAGAATAAAAACCCCATCTTATCAGGGTGACTGAATCAATGCTTAAGTTTCAGCAGACAAAATAGCTGCCAGCCCTATTTTTATATGGATAGGATCCAATCCTTTATTGTTTTACCCTTGTAATCTGGGTTTGGATCCTGCAGCCCTCTCAAGGGATTAGGAGGACAAAAAAACAACATTCCAGACTGTGTTTACATAGGGAAGTTAACTGGCATGAGTCTACCAGTGCTAGACTCCTGCAATAACTATATTCTCATGGGAAGGTACCCCTGAATAAATAGATATGGTTCTGTTGGTATTTTCCCCGAGTATACAAGGCCTAAAAAGTCAATACTATAAAGATGCTCCTTACAAAAGATGTCCAGCAGACCTTCAAGCAGCTTTCAACATCCTGAAGAAACCAGCAGTTTTGGTACTGTTTGGGGATGGAGCATTCACACACACACACCCCCCTCTGAGCATCAGGGGACTCAGAATCCATTCATTGCAGGATTTTATGCAAGAAACTTCCTGGCTGGCTTTTCAAAGGGCAAGGAAATCCATGAGAGACTTGTTAGTAGGCAGGCCCTTAAAGGACATCACTCAGCACACCCCATGGGAGCAGATGGACAGCTTGGGTTTTGGCACAAGTGGAGTTAAATGAGACATTCCTTTAACAAAACAGCCAGTTTTTCCTTTCACTCTTCTTTGATGCTGCTTTTCTCTCCCAAAAATCACTTCCAGTGCAAGAGATGGAGACAAAAGTTAAACAGAATGTTTCTATATCCCCTCAACCCGTGTGGTTGAGGGAGAACCCACAAACTTGGCTTGTATTAAATGCAGCTACATTCCTACAAACTGACCTACAGCATCTCCCTTTTCATTATAAACTACACAAGGGAGAGGCATCAGCAGGCTTCAGCCCCATCTAATGGCCTATGAAGCTTGTAACTTTATTTGAAGCATGTAAGGAGGAACAAACTCCTTCTGCCTCTATCAGCATCTCCAGAAAGTGGGAAATGATGAGTGTGCATGAACTAACTCATCAGAGCTGACCAGAGGCCTGCACAGGAAGAACCCACACCTCTCTTAACCCAAAGCCAACTATGGCTCTTAACTAAAAAAAAATCTCCATCCTCTCACTACAATATCTAAGGAGATATGGGGTTGCAGGTGGTGAAACTGTACTGAAGGATTCACCTGCCTCCTTTGGAGTAGTTTCACCCACAGACTTAGTGAAGACCTGAAGGCAAAAGACATTCTCTTACTCTCAGAGGGTTCTCATTGAGGTAGGGGGGCTCTCCTTCAATCATCTCAATGGCCATTATCCCCAGTGACCAGATATCTACTTTGGGCCCATACGCTTTCCGTGTCACCACTTCAGGTGCCATCCAGTACGGGGTCCCCACCATGGTGCTGCGCTTGCTCTGCTCGGGAGTGATCTGGGCACAGAAGCCAAAGTCAGCTGGAAAATTAAAGGGGAGAGGGAAAAAAACAGTGTTAGAAATCAGCAAGTTTCTCCAAAACTAACACTTACCGATGTCAGAGTTATAGAGGCTAAAAAGGTTAAAGAGCTGCTGACTGTATGTGAATGATGGGAATCAGTAAATAACTGCATGTGGATGCTGAGACACCTGGTTGTGTCTGCAGCACTGTGCAGCTGTGATACACTATGTAATAAATCATCTAAAGACTGCTCCTGGCTACATGAAAATAGAAATTTATGTACAGTCTGATCTAGATACACTCCCCGACCCACATAATGTATGGTCTGGTGGGGGGGTTTCAGTCCAAGTGATATTAATTCCCCAGTAGATACATAATCTCTCAAATAGGATTTACTTTTGCTTTCCAGAGCAAACAGTGTTCAGAATAATTTTTAATACCTAAATTTCTACTGATTCTTTTATTTGAACAGAAGAAAGGATGGAGAGTCTTCACACAACGATTGCTGGATCCTATGCCTTATTTGTGTTTGACTTACAGAAGAAAACTAATTCTGCTCCTGTGAGCCCAGCAGAATCAACACAGCAAGAAGCACTGCCCATCCTGACCCCCTGTGGCACTGTGGGTCTAATTTTAGGCAGAATGATGAAAATTAAAACTGATCCCTAGCTGAGTGTTCATCAAGGGTAACAAACAGGAAAGGTACATATGGTTCATAAACAGAGCAGACTTCCAGCAAAGCCAGTAGGCAGCTCAGGTCCAGAAGGTTACTGCATCCAGAAGGACTTCTCTAACACCCCACTATGGGCCAGTACCTGACCACTGTGCTCCAATAAGTTATTCCATGAGAATGGAGCACTTTGGCCCTAATCAGCTATTCATTGCTAACACACCAGAGATCTGACTGTACCAAAGTACAGCTCTAGCCTAAAAAGCAATTACATGCAAAAAAAACCCCACCTTCTTACTCAGCATATCTGCACTGTGTGAATTTTGAGTCATATCTGCTGTTGCTGCCGACAGAAATAGATTTATTTATGCCTGTTGGGTGCTAGCCAACAGAACTGAGAGGGAGAGAAAGGAAGTGCAATTCTATTAAAGCTATAGGTGGAAGATAATAATTCCCTAGTTTCCAGACTTATCTCTGCATGGACAATGACAACAGCTATGTTAGCACTGAGGGGCAAAACAGTCTCAAGGTCTTCACTGCTGGTGATAACATGAGAAGGAAACAACCTTCAGAGTCCAGTCTGGGTTGGCATTGTAAGATTAAATGTTTTCTAGTTACAGTTTTCAGTTCTCCCTCCACTCCCCCACCCCCCAAGTACCTGTAGTATTTTCCAGACTGAAGAAATTGCTCACCAATAAAGACTCCTGGTCCTACACCTTCAAACCCAGCTTTCTAGATTGGAGCAGCATTAAAATACTGTTGTTTTACTTCACAAAAACAGATGGCCCAACAGTAAACAAACTCAAAACCTCACTTTAGAGTCTGGTATCAGTTCACAAGGATTCATGCTTGCCCAGCTCCATTAAAACCAATATCACAAAAATATCTACAGGAGGATTTCTACAGCCTCTTCATTGCCACAGCTTGGGGCAGAGTGACTGGAAAGTGGCCTGGTGGAAAAGGACCTGGGGGGTGTTGGTCAACAGCCAGCTGAAGATGAGGCAGTGTGTTGCCCAGGTGGACAAGAAGGCCACCAGCATCCTGGCTTGGATCAGCACCAGTGTAGCCAGCAGGACTAGGGCAGGGATCATCCCCCTGGACTCAGAACTGGTGAGGCCACACCTCAAATCCTGGTTCAGTTTTGGGCCCCTTACTCCAAGAAGGACACTGAAGGGCTGGAGCATGTCCAGAGAAGGACAACAAAGCTAGGGAAGGGTCTAGAGCACAAGTCTTATGAGGAGTAGCTGAGGGACCTGGGTTTGCTCAGCCTGGAGAAGAGGAGGCTCAGGGGAGACCTTCTCACTCTCCACATCTCCCTGAAAGGAGGTTGGAGCCAGGTGAGAGTTGGTCTCTTCTCCCAAGGAACAAGTGGCAGGACAAGAGGAAATGGCCTCAAGTTTTGCCACAGGAGGTTTAAGTTGGTCAGTAGGAAAAATTTCTTCACTGAAAGTGGGAAGAAATCTGTCCCAGGCTGCCCAGGGAGGTGGTGGAGTCTCTGTCCCTGGAAGGCTTTAAAAGTTGTGTAGATGGTGCTGAGGGACATGGTTTAGCGGTGACCTGCCAGCACTGGGTTAATGATTGCATTTGATGATCTTAAAGTTCTCTCTCAAACAAATAATTCTATTATTCTATGATCAAATATCTCAAACACCCATCCCCCTAATAGGCTTGGCCCAGAGCAGATAACAGGCCTGTTTTGGTAACCCAGGTTATCACCAGCAACGTTCCCCACATACTCAGTTTGACAGAGCCATCCATTCCCAGCAGGATGTTGTCACTCTTGATGTCTCTGTGAATAACTTGGTTTGAATGGAGAAATTCTAGAGCTTGGAGACACTGAAAAAGAAATTAAAATAACTGAAATATTCTTACTGTTCATGAAATTATTCACCAGTCACAATTAGCCACGTAATGGACTCCAACAATATGCACTTTGAGTAGCAAGAGTTTAGTGTCTTAGAGTCTCAAATATTCAGTTTGTGCAGGGCTACAGAGAGATATCCCACTGCAATCAGCAGGCCCTAGCAGGACAAGTTAGTCCCAAGAGACCTGGAGAACAGGCATAATCAAGAGGATTCCAACCCCATTTTGTACTCCAGCCCTCCTCTAGGGTAAAACATTGTAGGCTTCCATGCTGCAACCTCCCAGCTGAAAGCATCCTGTGAGCAGGTAAATGTAAATTACAGAAGCTGGAGACAGCTTCACCTGTGGAGCCAGGGACAGGTGATGGAAAGCCTGTGTCCCCTTCCCAATCCCCATTCCCTCCCAGCACAAGTGCTGCTTTACCTCTCGGCACACAGCTGCGATCTGTCCCTCATCCATGCAGGTCTCTGTCACCACATCTGTCAGGGAGCCTCCTGCCAAGTACTCCATGACTACCCAGAGCTCTTCTCCTACAAGGTAACTGAAAAGCCAAAGCCCAGTTTTAAAATCAGCAGGTATGAGGGTGCCACTCTTTACCTGGCCAGAGTGCCCTGCGTTTTAAAGCTATCACAGAAGTGCAGAGAAACTGTGAAGCTTGAGCACTTAACAGCACCAGGGCATCAGGTGCTCGTGGTACTTTCTGTGTACAGGGGGATCCAAGCACAGCCCCAATGAGAAGAGAATGCAGAAGTCGAGCACAGAGGTATTAGAGTAGGGCAAGCTACAAGTTCCCTGGTCATAAAAACAACACTGAAATTTGCTGCCATGGAAAGGGTCAGGACTAAGATGGAGAGCCAACCTGACAACTCCTGATACCACTGAGAGAGGAGGTGAAGTGCTACTGGTCAAGGACAGGGTCCAAGGGTGCAGCCCAGGCACTTGGCACTCAGCATAGCTTTTGAGGGCTCTTACATCAGAAGAGGTGGCTGAGGGCTGCTTGATGACTCCTGGCATCCTGCTGTCCTGAGTAACTGCCTGCTTTGGCTAGGCCCAGGGACACTCCTGGGTGGCACAATAGATGCTGCCTGCCAAGAGCTGAGAAGAACACCTTTACTAAAGCATCATGCATTTGAAAATCACCTCAATCTTTTTTTATGCTACCAAACTAGTCAAGATTTTGTCTGAAAAAAATCAGAACTGTTCATAAGGGCAAACGAGAACAACTTGATGGATCCAACAGCAATTCTAAAGACTTAAATAAGCCAAAAGGGCAGGTCCATTGAAAGAAGGGGAGCAGACAGCTGAGGTGAGGGAGAGTTTTCTCAGCCATTTGGGATATTATTCTCTGCTGGAAGTGTGTGTGCTCATGTCTATAATTAGAAGACCTGGGATGAAGACTTCAGTATTAACTACTTTAAAGGAAAAAAACAAACCAAAACAAACAAAAAATAAACCAAAACCACCAACCACTTCTGCCTTTTTTGGCCCATCTGGAAAAACATCAACACAATATTCCATCACTGATACATCCAGATGAAACATTCCTGAAGGAAGGAATCATCATCTTAAAAAAATACCTTCTCAGCCTACCCCCTCTTTTTCGAAGTGAGTAGACAGATGAGTCAAGAGAGGGCAGAGAATCTAATTAAAAGCTTCTGATGGCATTAGAGTTCATCAGGTAGAGGTCTTCTTTGCTCTGAAACACTGACCTTACTGAAGAGCAGACAGTGAATTTGGTAGGAGTCAAAGGCAAAAAGCAGGACAGATTTTAGGGAATCATTAGCTAGGAAGCAACAGAGATGGTGAAAGAAGTTATTAAGCCCAACTTAGCATGGAAAATAAACAGAGATGAGTTAGACATCACAGCAGTGGGTGGGCTTTGACCCCAAAAGGACACTGCCAACACCTGAGCTGATTAAAAGTCTCCTTCAAAATAAGAACTGTAGTCTGAGCTGTGCAGCAGACATTGTTACAGTTATGGAGAGCTTTTAATACTGGAGACAGAGATGGTATATTGGATTGGTGATACTGAAGACACTGCAGGAAGGCATAATCTGGAGTTTCTTTCAGGATACAGAACCCAAGGACACAAGGTTATGCTCCTGGAAGAGGCAGATCTCCAGTTCCACTATGGAACAGAAGCACTGTCAGTGTTTTCCTCTGCAGCACAGACCCCAGCAAAAGCACCATCAGCTGCACAGCATCCCCTCAGAGTGAGCAGCAGAATTGCTTTAAGAAGCACTTCTACCAATTCTATGGGTCATCTACCTTCTAATGGGCTCTGAAAACCACTCCATCCACACCCTTCCTTTCTGCCCCTACACTGTTCCTACTTCTTCTGCCAAGCCAGGCTCTCTACTGATTTTATCAGCACCCTTTCAACAAACCAGTGTCACCCTGGACATCACAAGGTCATGTCCAGCATGCTTCATGGCCAGCAGCACCTCTGCAGCCCAAATCCACTTGACTGTAATGATGGGGACAGAATGGGCTCCACCTCTCCTGCATGACACTCTCAGGCTGCACATGCTGGGAGCAAGCTGATATCTCCCTGCAGCCAAAAGGGATGCAGGGAGCCAAGAAGCACACTGTGAACCAAAGCTGTGCCACAAGCAGCCAAAGGCAGGTGCCAAGAGCTGGGCACCTCTATAATTGATAGATCTGACATAACACACAGGAAGGGGGAATTAATGGTGGCTACCTGCCAGCTGCCACTGAGTGAATCTAATTTCAGAAGCCTGGCTGGTACTGTCACGGGCACCTTTTTGCTCTCTTGGAGCAGCAGAGGCCAGTTTTAGTCACTGAGCTGCCTACTGTAGGCATGACTCAAACCCACTCTCAGCAGTTCTGGAGACACCACCATGAAGTCCATACACCTACATGCTGCTCTCCACATGACATCATGAATAGCACGGTGCTGCACCTCATCACCTGTGGCCACCTTCCAAAACAAGGCTAGCAGTTCAAACAAGCTGAGGAAGAAGCCTTCCCTCATCCATGTGCAAGGGCAAATAATGTCTGTTCCTGTAAGGTGTTCCTCACCTTCAACTTAGATACCTTAGGAAGGTGTTCACCAAGCCCTTTCTATCACTAACACACATCAGTCAGTCATAGCCCTTTTTCATTCATAAACTGTAACATTTGGGTTTGCCCAGAAGAGCAAGACCATTCATACAGATTTCTGCACCCGTAACATGCCTCCAACATGCAAACCTAAGTTAGCCTGGCAAGAAAGTGGTGTTTCTTTGTAGTGTGATCATCATACATCTTCAGCTTTGCTCATTGACCTTCCAGCCCTAGTTCAGTATGGGGTTGGGATGAAGGAAACAGCAGCTACCACTTGAAGTGAGGATTTGTGGTGTTTATTAGGTTAAGAAGAGTTCTTCAGAAAGAAAGGTAGGAGTTTGCTTTGCCTAACATAGAGCATCTGATTACTGTGTTTAGCTGCTTGAGTTTAGAAGCAGGACTCTGGGGGCCTCTTTCACACAGTGGAAAGAAACTGGCATTGCAGAAGGTAACTCAGCACAAGTGGCTGCTTGTCTGCACAGGAAAACTAGTGTCACTGTCTTCAGAGCCAGATGCTTCTACATTCAGCTCCTAGGTACATCTGAATTAGGCCATGTCAACATCTTGAATGTCACAGCACACCTTTGTGCAACACTGGCCACACAGGCTGCAGCAGCAAAGCTGCCTTAGCCACAAGCCAGGCCATGCAGGTATGAGAGGAGAAAGCTCAGGAAATATTTGCATAAGGACAAGAGATGAGGCAAAGAGAAGCAGGAGAGCTGGTTTGTACCAATAACTATCCTGCAGCTCTCGTTAGGGACTCAGAAGGGGAGACACTGTCCAACACAGAACTGCAAAAAGCAGCCAGGTTCCCCGGTGCCAAAAGCACCCTTCCTCCCATTTCATGCTGCCACAGCAGGAGGCAGAAGCCAGCAAGGGGCATTCAAATCTCAGCAAACAGGCACTTTAGGCCAGGCAGGAGGGACACAGCTCCCCAGCAACGGGATCCTGCAGTTGCAAAGCTGAAGTGGCACAGTAGGCACAAGAACCCTCATGTTCATCCTCGTTGCCACTCTATCCATTCACAGCACTCACACAAAAGCTAATCCCTCTGGAAAAGATTAGTGAGAGAAAGTGGAGGACAAAAGCAGCAGCTTTTGTTGCTGTAAATTTGAACAAGGCAGCAGGACGTGCAGCTCCCCTACAGCTGCGAGGTACTGGCTAGACAAGGCAAGTGCCTGTACTTAGCAATGCTCTCTCTCATGGAAAGAACTGTTTCTCAAACAGTTTGGCTGAAACAAAGCCTCTAATCAGCCAGAAGAGATAAACAGTTTCAGCCCAGATGCAATTCTTAACTCTTCTTTACCATTTGCTTCCTTTTAAACATTTCTGCTTCATTTCTACTCTTTGCAAGTAGAGGGCCTGCCCAGTACCACTTCCCTGTGCCCACAGCCCTTCCACGAAATTTTGGGAGCAGACTTTCTTTTCTTCCCCTTCAACAAAGCAGCTCTTTACAGCCACACACAGGCAACAGACAAACTCAGCACCCCAGCTGATGCTGCAGTACACAAGTCCTTTTTTTTTGGCTAAGATATTAAAAGCCTGTTAAAGAAACCTGCTAAAGAAACAGCTGGTTAATATTTTGATACACATGCAGAGCAAACAAGCCTGCAAATACTCTCTCAGAGTTCCAAAATTGATTCTAGGTCACATCACTCCATTGCATTTTCAAAAAAAAAAACAAAACCCAAATCAATAAATTGCTAAGATTAAAGCCTGGAGCTCACACTTTCTAGGCAACACTTTATCCTACAATAAGCCAAATCTACAGAAAATCAGGACTGGAAATCCTGCTGCAGCTCAACTGGAACTAGTTATTATCTTTAACATCAGGTGAATGACATGGGCTTGACACCACATACTAATGTTATGTTGATGGTGAATTCAAGTCACCATACAATGATTTGCCTGTTGGGCTTTCCATATGCTCCACATTTCCATGCTGACAGTTTGTGACTATTTCCTGGAATTCAAACAGGGGAGGTGCAGCTCCCTACTCCCAAAGAACCTCCAAATGGCTGGTGATGGCAGCTCTCACAGCTACATTTGTTTGCAGATGTGGGCATTTTTCTGCCTTGAGATATAGTGACCAGACTTTTCATAGCTACACAAGTTTATTTTACACTTAGTTTAGCAACCACTGTGCTGCTTCCTTCTGCTCTGTTATTCTTGTTGTCCAAGGACATCAGCTCAAGAACAAGCAGAGCAGGACTGTATAGAGATAAGCTATTAGGTGCAGCTCTTGTGGTAAGGAGACACAGGGATTCAAGGAGCATGTGGACAAAATATCACCATACCCAAGGATGAGCAGGAGAGCCACTGCATGTGTATGAGCTCACAAAACCCACTTCTGAGCAAGGAATAACCCTGTTCCCTGTCTTCCAAAGAGTTCCTATGTTTGCACCAGGTCTCCTTTTGTCCCTTAACAAAGAGTGACTGGAAAACTGCACAATAGGAAAGGACCTCGGGGATGTTGGTCATCAGCCAGCTGAAGATGAGTCAGTGTGTGCCCAGGTAGCCAAGAAGGCCACCAGCATCCTGGCTTGGATCAGCACCAGTGTAGCCAGCCCAACTAGGGCAGGGATTGTCCCCCTGGACTGGGAAAGTCACATTCTGAATAGAGGGTTCAGTTTTGGGCCCCTCACTCCAAGAAGAACACTGAGGGGCTGGACAGTGAAGCTGGGGAAGGGTCTAGAGCACAAGTGAGGAGCAGCTGAGGGAGCTGGGGTTGTTGATCCTGGAGAAAAGGAGGTTCAGGGGAGACCTTCTCACTCTCCACAACCCCCCGAAAGGAGGCTGAAGCCAGGTGGGGGTCGGTGTCTTCTCCCAAGGAACAAATGCTAGGACAAGAGGAAATGGCCTCAAGTTGCACCAAGGGAGGCTTAGGTTGGATGTGAGGAACCATTTCTTCCTTGAAATGGTTGTCATGCACCAGAACGATCTGCCCAGGGACACGGTGGAGTCACCATCTCTGAAGGGCTTTAAAAGCCATAAAGAAGTGGTGCTGAGGGACATGGTTTGGCATGGCATGGTTTGGTTTGGCATGGAGGGACACTGGACTTGACTGTGCTGGATTAATGGTTGGACTCAATGATCTGAAAGCTCTTTTCCAACCAAAAGAATTCTGTGATTCACACCCACAAGAAAGTAGGATTGCTTGGTTGTGTGTCACATTTCATTCTTCCTCACCAGTGTTACACTACTGTGCAGAAAACCTCAGTTGACAGCCACAGGGACAAGACTACTGTCTAAATTTGGAAGGAGATTGCTCTTCTGGAATCAGAATGTCAGCTTTGCTCAGTGGAAGAGGAACACAGAGGAAGAGGAAAAGTAAATACAAGTAACACAGTCTGAAGTCTATTTCTCTTTAATACCAGGAAGGAAACTGTTTGTTGTGTCAGATAAGGCAAAGGAGAGAGATGAAAGAGAGTCCTGACAGCTTACTGCAGGTGCCTTTGTTGCCACCATCTCTAAAGAGATCTAGATACCCCATGAATAGCCACTTGGACACCAGTTTCTCTGAGAATATGGAGAGAAACCATCAAATCTCCCAGACCCTGACACTGCCACATGTGTTAAGCAATGCAAGGTTGTCCTATTCCTGTACTGTCACAATAGGATCACTTAGGACAGTGACAAGGAATCGTTTTTCCAGAGTCCCTTTGTAAACTCTTCAAATGACAACATACCTGTCCAAGTAGTTGACAATGTTAGGGTTTTTGTTTTCCCTCATCACGAGGATTTCATTAATAATGAGTTCTTTTTTGGGCTGCTGCTGTAAATTCATCTGTTTGATGGCAACCTGCAGTGAAGAAAGACCAAGTAAAACATTATTACAGGAGTCCCCTAGAAATCCACCAGTACCAGTGTCAATTATTTTAGTCCCCCAGTCATGTGAAGCAGGAAAACACTTTTGCATCATAGGTTGGTCAGCCATTTAGTAACTCTGCAAGTTTCTGCAGCCAGTCTACATTGAAGGAAATTCTTTGCTGTGAGGGTGGTGTGACACTGACACAGAGAAGCTGTGGATGCCCCATCCCTGGAAGTGTTCAAGGCCAGGCTGGATGGGGCTCTGAGCAACCTGGTCTAGAGGAAGGTACCCCTGTACATGGCAGGGGATTGGAACCAGATGATCTTTAAGGTCCCTTCCAAACCAAAGTTTTTTATGATTCAGGAACTGGAAAAAGAAGTGAGGGAGTTTCAGCAAGAAGCACAATTATGAAATTGACTGGTGGATCACCCTGACATTGTACAAATGCATAGTAGACAAGCATTGCTGCAGACTTCCATAGATGTATTTGGAATAATGCCTCTTTAAAAACCCTCCACCTAGCAATAATGGTTTCTGCAGATGCTGCATATCCGTCACTGCTGGTTTATTATGCAAGCCTGCAATACAAAGGGTACTTTTCAATATTCAGGAGGAGAAAAAAAACCACAGAGACAGGCATTCCTTCCTTGTCTCTCACTTCAAGGGCAGAAAGCAGATGGGCAAAGGACAGGAGAGGAACTATTTCTGTAGAAATCAACTAATGTAAGTGTAGTAAGCAAAGGAGCAGAGTGCATAGAAAAGAGTTTAAATGGGGACACAAAGGAATTTTGGGGGATGAAGAGAGAAGCTTCTACTGAGGAACTATCCAGTCCAAACATTTGCTTCTTGCCTTTGTGGTCACAGAAAGATTCTTTACAAATATGAAATGATTCAGGAATCAAAACTTGAGAAATAATTTTTTCCAGTTCTCTGCTCAAACCACTCAACCATGCCTCATTAGTAAGGAAACAAATACATCATTAAAAACAAGATGCTATGAACCCTGAAAGACTGCCTTTATTTTGTAGCATCAGCTTGAGCTCTTAGGATACAATCCAAAAAAATCCACTGCTGTGGTATTCTGGTAGCACTTACCTCCTGCCCTGTGGCTATATCCATTGCTGTGTAAACTGTACCTGAGGCTCTAAACAAAAGAGAGGAAAAACAAAACCCCACTTATTAGTGCCCCATAGCAAAACTGAAAGCTTAACACATGCTCCTTCCCACTTGTTTCTTTGAATCGCTCTCAGTCCTGCTCTTTTTCATGCAATAATTCCAGTGGTAAATATAATCTGAAATATTTCTGAGCCAAGACTCCTGTTGGAGAAGAAGCCAGAGAATTTATGGGTAACAAAACTCCTAACAAGGGACACTATGGTCATCCAAACCCTTGCTGCTAAACCAGCAACTGAGCACAGCTTGTAGGACCGTGAGCTGATCCCATTTAGACTGGCATGACTGCACTGCCCCAGCTTGCAGCCTGCCCAACATGATTACAGAGCAGAGAGGATCAGCTAAAGGAAACAAGTACTTTGGCATTTGTAGCAAGGGGAATGCAAGTTTGAGCCTCAGCACATGGGGCTGAGCAGCAGATCTCAGTGACTTGCACCAATTGGCCTCCCTACAGCCTCTCCCACAATGCCACTCTCCCCCAACCCTGCTAAGAGGGGCACAACACACACACCAAGGAGAGATGAGTCAGGAAGCAAATATGTAATCTGAAGATTGTCTTGCATACTGAAAATAAGCAGTTCCTTCCCTGCTCGCAGCTGCATTTAGCAACCTGATCGCCTAGTGACGTATTTCCTTATATTAAAACAATCACCAAAAAAATCCAGTCGCTGCCACTCAACATTTTGCTGGAAAGAGAGAAGAGCTGCAGGGGGGTGGAACCCACCAAGACAAACAAAAACTAAAAAAAAAAAAAAAAAAAAAA
>VYZU01052848.1:73875-104208 GCA_013401355.1 Ceyx cyanopectus | reverse complement strand
AAAACCTCAGCACAGGAGACACATGGACCTGCTGGAGCAGGGTCAGAGGAGGCCACAGCAATGGAGGGCTGGAACCCCTCTGCTGGGAGGCCAGGCTGAGAGAGTTGGGGTTGTTCAGCCTGGAGAAGAGAAGGCTCCAGGGAGACCTTCTGGTGGCCTTTCAAAATTTACAGGGGGTCTATAAAAAAGTTGTGAAGAATCTTTTCAGCAGGGTCTGCTGCAATGGGGCAGGAGGTAATGAGTTTTGTTTTTAAACTAAAAGAGGGGAGATTTAGACTAGATAAGAATTTTTTTACACTGAGGGTGGTGAGTCACTGGCCCAGGTTGCCCAGAGAGGTGGTTGATGTCCTGTTCCTGGAAATATTCAAGGCAAGGTTGGATGTGGCTCTGAGCAACCCGCTCTAGTTGCAGGTGTCACTGCTCACTGCAGGGGGGAGTGGACTAGATAACCCTGAAAAATCCACTCCAGTCCAAAACTCACTATGATTCTATAAACCTGAAACTTAGTCACACCCAGCTCCAACACACTGCATGATCTAATAGCCTCCACACTGCAGCATCCTCTCAATTTGGAGGCCAGGGCCTCATTCATCTCAGAGCCATCAATCTGTTGCAAATCTATCCAAATGTTTCCCTACATCATGACAACTTCTGACAAAAAAAAAGTATTCAAACATATCTGACATTTGAACACATCCAGTGATGGAGCATCTGGGGAAGTTGTGGATGTTCCATCACTGGCTATGTTCAAATCCAGGCTGGATGAGCAACCTAGTCTAGGGGAAGGTGTCCCTGCCATGGCTGGGGGATTTGAACTAGATGATCTTTAAGGTCACTTGCGACCCAAACCATTCTCTGATTTTATGATTCTGTGATTTACAGCTTTTCTGTAATGGCACAACTCAGTTCACTCTGCCCTTCAGTGGCATTTCAGGCAGAAGAAACTGTATTTGTGCATCTCTCAGAGGCTGTTCTGCAGCACAGGGTGGTGAGGGGCTGCTCAAGCTCAAGGTGGATTTCTTATCCATAAGAAACACAGTGCTTTCTGCACAAGGGCAGGCAGTGGGCAGGGTGCAGAGATGCATTGGGATCCTGCAAATCACACAGTGCGTTGCCAAGGGGTAAATTGAGAGAGGCTGACAAAAGAAGCATCACTGAAACTTAATGCACCCTGCAAACATTAATTGATACTTACAACCACTACAACAGGAAGGAATCACAACCTTTTTAGGCTGAAGAAACCAGAGCCAACAATTCCTAGAGCTCAGCTGTGAGCAAGTCTCTTCAGTCTCTTAAAAGCACCAGGGAGGCAAATGGGATCAAGGGATGCAGAGCTGCATCTAAGTTGATGTCTGTAAGTCACTCAGGCTGCCAACATATGGTGCTGCTTTCACTGAGGTCTAGGTCTGAGCCTGAACAGATGTATATTGGCAAAGAAACTGCTCTTGGTCATTAGGCCAAGAAATCCAGTAGTGAGCAGAGTAAGAGCAGGCTATTTTCAGATGCCACTGGAGAGCAGCCAAACCCACAGGGTTTAGGACAAATAGAGGTAAAGGAAGGAAATATGTATGGTCCATGTTTGGAGAGGAGTGTGGAAAGAGAAATCTGACTATATTAGCCCCACTGTATAATTACAGTCTGCCCTGAGGACAAGCATTTTTGAAAAAATGGTCATCAGCTTTCCCCCAAAGCCTATATGGGCCACAGGTTTAGCCTGCAAGACAGGCTAATGCTTCCCCAAGGCAGTGACAGGACAGTGCTGCAGTGACAATAAGCAGATAGCCAACCTTACCCTATTTAATGCTCTCATCTGTAAAATGGGGCAATGTTTCCTACCTCCCCAAAAACTCATGTGAGGGTTCATTAACAGTTGCATCAACACTGTGTTAATGCTAAAAGGTGGCTGTTTATCAGCTTCCTTTTAACCTATGCACATCTTCAGTATGTGTAAATAGATATATGATTTAAGATTTTAAACATTTTATTCAAAAGCAAGCCAAAACATGAAAAGATTGCATGTCCTTGCACAAGTGCAACTTCACCGCCCTCAGTGGAAAAAACATCATTTCCTGATAGCAAGCAGCTCCAGTTAATATGCCATCAAGGCTTTATTTAGAGAAATTAGGTACTTAGATGCTGTTTTAATAATTGTATTTTAAGTTATACCCTCAAATCAATATTTTCTTCATCTAACTATTAGTTTTTGCTTCATAAAATACTGACCTTTCATGGTATTCCCTCAGCTGAGGCCAGCCTGGCCATAGAGGTGATAACAGTTTATATCACCTGATGAGCCAGGCATGTATGTAATTAATATAGGATTAGTAGTTCAAAGAATCAGAAATCCTCTCCCCTATTTAAAACTGGCCCAGGCTGAGGATAGCAATCAATTGCACAGAAGAGCTGGTTCAGCTGCTGGCTATGCCACAACATAACCCAAAAATACCAGGCAGCAGAGGAGCATTTGAACTGAAGGCAGGGACTGTTACAGGCATCAGGCCACAAAAGAGAGACATGACAAATTTTTCTCTGAAACACCCATTAATTTAGGTACCTGCAAAATGTCAAAGCACTTAAAAATAACCAAGTCACTTTACACCATGGTGTTGTGAAAGGTGAAGGTGGGGGTGCACTAATTTTCCCTCCATCTTTCAGTCACCTTATATCTAATAGTCAGTATAATCAACTATACTGCAGAGCTACAGAATATTAAGATGTGGAACAATTTCAGACTTCATGGCTAAGTAGATGTTACTTATTCAGGGCTTGTTTTGCAGATCTGCAGACTTGAGGATCTCTTAACTCCCCGGGGACTTTAGTTGGCATGACAGGTGCCCAGCTTACATTTAAGCTCCCAACTTTGGAACACAGTCGTAACGCAACGTCTTCAGTAAGACACCTCAAAATGGGAATGTCAAAACATTTCAACTTATTAAGATTTTGAGAAACCAACACAGCACGACCCAACTTACTTAATTTTTCCAAGATCTCTTCATCTGACATTTTTGGCTTTTTCTTTTGTTTCTCTGTGTTCCTGACCAGCATGTCAGGCACCGTCGTGCTGTTTTCCGAGGGAGAAGAAATAGGAGAGGTGGCAATGTCTCTGGTAGGAGGAGGAATGGGGTCTATCACAGAGCGGGTGTATATCTAATTTTGTTGAGAAAAAGCATACATCTTAATACAAATGCAGATGAAGACTTAAAACACTTCTATTCATCTGGTTATTGTTCTCGTTAGGCATTCATTTCTATAGCTATTTTGTTAACTGCTAACATCACTAAGCAAGGACTCTCTTGTGCCCCCCATCCTGAGCAGGAAAGTGTTCTGACAGAGGGAACGGCCCCCACCTCCACCCTCCTTCTCCCAAGAAAGACTCAGGACCATGCATGTTGAGAAGCCACAGTCAAGACCCGACTGTGACTGCAGTGTCAGGGGCTGCAGGAAGTATTTCTGCTCACAGATTTTGTGTGTTCTGGTCGTGGAGCTATCACGGGGGGTGGAGCAGCATCATCTTCATCATCTTCATCTTCAGACACTGAGGGTACTGCCGGGGTCTCAGAGACAGCCTTCACATTCTGCATGTGGTTACACAAAGAGCAAAAATGAAATGCCAATTGGTTGTTAAACACAAATCACAGCTCTTAAATTTATACAACTCTACACTTATCCTTATTGAACCTCATGAGGTTCACCTTCACCCAGCTCTCCTGTCTGTCCAGATCTCATTGGACAGCAGCACAGCTCTGGTGTATCAGCCACCCCTCCCAGTTTCGTACGTCAGCAAATTTTCTGAGGGTACACTCTATCCCCTCATCCAGGTTGTTGATGAAGATATTGAACAAAACTGGACCCAGTACTGATCCCTGGGGAACACCACTGGCCATAGGCCTCCAGCTTGACTTGTGCCACTGATCACAGCCCTCTGAACTCTGTATTTGAGTCTTGTCAGTCTATCTGTCCTAATAAGTACACAGTTGTTCATTACCACAACCCAGTCATATTAGCTATCCCACCACGACTCTGTAGTCACCCCATGATCACAGCCCTGAGACCACACACACATTTCTAATTCATCTTGTTTATTTCCCATGCTCCTTGCGTTGGTATACAGACACTTCAGAGTCTTAGTAGAGGAGCATCTGTTGCCATTGTAACACTTCTAGAAATTGGGAAGTGAAGCTAAGCTGCCATCAGTTTTGGTACTGTGACTGAGAACTAAGTAATGAGAGATTTTTGGAAGCAGAATCTGGTAAAATNTAACATCACTAAGCAAGGACTCTCTTGTGCCCCCCATCCTGAGCAGGAAAGTGTTCTGACAGAGGGAACGGCCCCCACCTCCACCCTCCTTCTCCCAAGAAAGACTCAGGACCATGCATGTTGAGAAGCCACAGTCAAGACCCGACTGTGACTGCAGTGTCAGGGGCTGCAGGAAGTATTTCTGCTCACAGATTTTGTGTGTTCTGGTCGTGGAGCTATCACGGGGGGTGGAGCAGCATCATCTTCATCATCTTCATCTTCAGACACTGAGGGTACTGCCGGGGTCTCAGAGACAGCCTTCACATTCTGCATGTGGTTACACAAAGAGCAAAAATGAAATGCCAATTGGTTGTTAAACACAAATCACAGCTCTTAAATTTATACAACTCTACACTTATCCTTATTGAACCTCATGAGGTTCACCTTCACCCAGCTCTCCTGTCTGTCCAGATCTCATTGGACAGCAGCACAGCTCTGGTGTATCAGCCACCCCTCCCAGTTTCGTACGTCAGCAAATTTTCTGAGGGTACACTCTATCCCCTCATCCAGGTTGTTGATGAAGATATTGAACAAAACTGGACCCAGTACTGATCCCTGGGGAACACCACTGGCCATAGGCCTCCAGCTTGACTTGTGCCACTGATCACAGCCCTCTGAACTCTGTATTTGAGTCTTGTCAGTCTATCTGTCCTAATAAGTACACAGTTGTTCATTACCACAACCCAGTCATATTAGCTATCCCACCACGACTCTGTAGTCACCCCATGATCACAGCCCTGAGACCACACACACATTTCTAATTCATCTTGTTTATTTCCCATGCTCCTTGCGTTGGTATACAGACACTTCAGAGTCTTAGTAGAGGAGCATCTGTTGCCATTGTAACACTTCTAGAAATTGGGAAGTGAAGCTAAGCTGCCATCAGTTTTGGTACTGTGACTGAGAACTAAGTAATGAGAGATTTTTGGAAGCAGAATCTGGTAAAATATTTTCAAAATCCTTTTAAAGTTGTTTTCTAAAATAAGATTTTATAAAAATTAGGAACTTTTATTTTTTTTTAAGATTCCCTAAGTGAAAAAAATTACCTGGATTTTTTTTTGCAATATGGTGATTAGAAATCAAAGTAACTTCACCTATGTAGTGGGAATTTCCTGAATATCCACCAAATTAAAGGTTACCCTGTGTCTTCCATAAACTTCTACTCTCAGTAGACCAGTAACTAATGCATTTTATAAGATTAAAATCCAATGGCCTCAGATATACTAAACTCCTGAGGACTGACCAATAACATGTAGTAACATTGTAGTAACAAACAGTGTAGGAATAGTCTCCTTATTTTTCTGTAGAGAGCCCTAAATGGTCAGATCTGAATGTGCAGCCCCCGGAAGGGAGGAGAACAAGCCAACTCTAGATAATGGCATGGCAGTAAGACAACAAGACATGAAGGAGTTGTGGGCTTTATGAATCATCTTAAATTAACAGTTTTGCTTCTTCCATCCCACGCACACACACACAAACATATCTTGTCTCCTGACAAAGCAAACAGGAGTGGTGCGTGCCCTGGTAAGGACAGAGTAAAGGTCAAGCAGAATGTAGGAAAACCTTTTATTTCCTTCTTTGCTGCAGATTAGTTTGGTTAATCAACACTGATCTCCATTAGTTGTGGTCAGTCAGACCTTTCAGGCTAGTTATTAATCTTTGTTAGATCACAGATGTTTATAGAGTCATATAAAACCTGAAAACAGAGCAGTAATCAAATTCTAGGTACAGGAACAGATCAACTCCTATGAAAAAAAAAGAACTATAATAAGTTTCTTCTATCTACTTGATTCTCCTCCAGATGAAGAAAGAAAATGAGAGCAATGTGTCTTTTTAGGATAATTTGCCTGTTTTTATGAAAATATATTCAGTATATAAATATAAATATATATAGTTATAATTCTAAAACTCTAAGCAAACTGGAAGTTGACATGTAGTTAACACTACTTCATGCAAGTTTTAAAATCCCCAAACTTGAGACTGAATGCAAATATAAGTCTTAACTTACCAACGTATTTGATGAATTGTAATCCTCCGCTGATTTATCTGAAACAGAGGGGAATAGGAGTTTAAAAATACAAAAAAATGCAGAGGCTGCAAATCCTTGCTGGAAGAGGGTGGAATTCCCAAAGCAGCACCTGAATGAATACTGTCCTTCATCCATATGCACATAATGTTTTCAATGGATAAATCACCAGTAAAGGCACTGCAGCTAGCCCAAGACCTGCAAGATGTTCCGTCACAGCCACCTAAACTTCCTAGAATGGCAACAGATGACCCCTGAGACAACTGGTGGCTTATTTTTTTTACTATCCAGGCACATATGGGGAAGATGTAGAATTTTATCCCTGCCTGAAGCCTTCCTAATTAACACCAGTTCTGGTGACATGGGTCCATCGCCTTAAAAAGAACTAAAGCAGGGATTCATATTTAGAAAGGGAAAGAGTTAGTTGAAAGGAAAAAAAAAAGTGGTGGTTGCAGGAGTCTTCCAGTGGGCAGGTAATAATGGAATGGCTTAGGTTAGAAAGGACCTTTCAAGGTCATCTAGTCAACACCCCTGCAGTGAGCAGGGGCAGCTTCAACTAGAGCAGGTTGCTCAGAGCTCTGGCCAACCTCACTTGGAATGTTGCCAGGGATGGGTAATTGACCATCTCTCTGGGTAACCTCTGCCCATGTTTCACCACCGTTAGTGTAAAAATATTATTTTTTTCCTAGAAATCTAGTCTAAATCTATTCTCCTTTAGTTTAAAACCATAACCCCTATTCTGTCACTACAGGCCCTTCTAAAAAATCTATCCCCATCTTTCTGATAGGCCCCCTATAATTAATTGAAAGGGCACCAGAAAGTCTCCCTGGAGCCTAATCTTCTCCAGACTGAACAACCCCAACTTTCAGTCTGGCCTCCCAGAAGAGGGGTTCCAGCCCTCCCAGCATTGTTGGGCTTCCTCTGGCCCAGCTCAACAGGTCCCTGTCTCTGCTGTGCTGAGGACTCCAGATCTGGACCCAGCACTTCATGGGGGGGGGTCTCACCAAAGTAAAGCCTCCATTGGCCTGCTGGCCAAATTGCTTTGGATGCAGCTAAGGGTACAGTTGGGCTTCTCTATATAAAAAAGGCACAAAGCATTGGCAGCTTTTCTTTTTAGAGGACTCTATCCATCAGTTACCAAGCACCTAGCAGCTGAGTCATATGCCTCAGTCACAGAAGCAGACAGACCCTTACCACAAGCATGCATGAAGCAGCACCCACACTGGAAACTAAAACTGGTGCAAAATTTAGCTGCCTGTTTTCTCTGGGGATTTTCATTGCTTGAAACCCATCACCCACTCTTTGGGATCTGTCTTCCAGATGCTGCCTATAAGCTTCAGAAAACCCTGTGTTTGGGGGATTTAGCAAATTAACTGACCTCCTCTTTTACAGCTCTGCTGGGCATCAGGATTAACAGAACAGAAGTTCAAAGGAAGCAGGGTGCTTGAGCACCAGACAATCTCATTCACATTTTTCCTTGAAAAACAGACCTACTTGCTGACTAAATGAAAGAAACCCTACTTGCAGTGACTCCTCTAAAAATAGACAAAGCAACCACATGAGGTAATCACCACATACCTGTGAAACTCATGTACTTCTGGCTGTTGGAGATCTTCTTGGAGTTGTAAAACTCCAACACATCCAGCACCGCCTGGGGGTTCTTTTTCTGCTCTGACTTGGTAATGTTGGAAGTCTGCAGTAAACGTGCCCATTGCTCTGGCATTCCCTGTGGGGAGATGTACCTCGTTATCTCACAGTTAACCTAACGTGGTTCACAAGGCACACACACCTACTGCTGTAGTTCTGCCAGAGTTTCTGGGGTTATGCTGGGTGGGAAATGGAGAAGGGGTGATGAATTGATACCTTCCTAGCCACCGTCTGTGTTGTAAGTCACATGCTCCTTACATGGACAGGGAAATGCCACTCTGCTGTTGGGGCTTGAAGTGAGTCCCGGGTCCTTTGAAGACCAGAACTCAAAAACCAGAAAGAAGCAGACCAAATGCTGCAGTACAGGTAGAGCCTCGAGGAAAAAAAATCCCAACCACCTTTATGCACAGATACACACATATTTACACCTATCCAAGATAGCCTATAGAAGTAACATACACTGTATAGTACATAGTGCAGTGGACCTGCAACCTTCATTTGGGTCTTCATTTGGTCTAGTGATACAAGAATCACTAGAATCCTTTGATAAGAGCAATTTTGTGCCTATTTTAACCAGGGCTGGGAAAGCAGCAATGTGAACTTCATGTACAAAGCTCAGGATTTCATTACAGTGTCATAATTTCAGACAGAAAATGAATACCTCAGGAGTACAACCAGACTTGTGCCTTTCATCAACTGCAAGAATAACAGTTTGTACAGATGAAGAGGCAAGTGACTGGAGTCCTCTATCCTATTCAAAAGGCTGGATGGAGACCCAGCTCATGTAATGACCCACTGGCTTAACTAGGTTAACTTGAGCAAGTCTAGAGGCTGACAAGCAAAAGACAACTGTATACTTGATTCAGGTCAGGAAAGCAAATCCCCTGAAAAAGCAGAATATTAAAGATAGGTAGAATCAGCTTGCTCACAAACAACTTCTGCTGTTAGTAAATACTATCTTGCAATCAAATTAAACACAGCTCTATCTTAGTAGTGTTTTGCATGTCTATAAAAAAAAAACAAAAAACAAAAAAACCCCAACCCCAAAACAACAACAAAAACAAACAAAACAAAACAAAACATAAAAGCATCTGACATTTAGCCTTAGGACAGTACATAGATATTTTCATAAGCAGCTATGGACAGTTGTGTCTCCTAAAAGGGAACTCTCAGAGCCCCACTTGGTGAACATAGACTACACTGTAGACCTAATCCAGATCCAGAAGAGGAAGGGAGGGGAAGGGAGGAGAGATATACCATGTTTTGCTGTTCACATCAGCCAAAGAAACAGGAAAGGAAAAGTCTGCTGTCAGCCTGGGCTGCTGGGATGTGCCAAGTTTGACAATAAGTCTCAGCAGGAATTAGTGGGTAACCTCTGCAGTTGTGTTTCAAAGGAGATCAAACTAGATAATGGTAATAGTCTTTCCAGCATTACTATATAAAAGATTAATGGGTGCTGGCTCCTTCCAGCAATAAGCCAAACCACAGAGTTCTCTTCTCCTCCAGATTCACTTACTGTGAATTCTCCCGTGACTGCATCAAACCCCACATGGATCGTGTGTTCAAAGTCTGAGGGCAGGGAGATCTCCGGCCGCTCCTTCTCTTTTTTCTTATTGGCTGGAAGAGAGAACAACAACAAAAAGAAATCCATAAATCCATCAAGAATTAACATCTCCCCAATAGCTTCCAATTTACCTACCCAAACACCCCCCCCTTTTGCTAGTCATAGGATTTCTATCTGGGGCAGACAAACATCAAGTTTCAAAACTTATGAGCAGACAACAAAAATCAAAGTCCTGTAACACAGAACACGTGTAAGGCAAGGAAACATATTTTGGGTATGTCAAGTATTAACTGGCAAAGCTCAACAGCACAAGAGCTATTTACCTAAAATATTCACTCAGACTTATGCAGGTCAGAGCCAAGAGCACTATAGAGGCAGTAAGTGGAAGCCATGCAGTTTTGAACACATTTTTTAATTCGTTTTAAACAACTTGTAAAGAGTAAATAAATATTATGTGATGCTAAATATATACTCACCTCTTATATTAAGACAAGGACAAAATTAACTACAAATACTCCTTACAGATTGTTTCCTTCATCCTATTTCCTCTAAAGAGAGTTTATGTAGAAAACCAAATATAACAGATGCTTCTGTTACAAAATCTTCTATGAGCAAAACCATTTGTATTTTTTTTCTGCTCAGAAAACGAACTAAATGTGGTTTTAATTTCAAGCTTTGAAGACACAGAAAGAAAGCAGAATCTAGCAGGTGAGGAGCAGGAGTCATGAAGAAATAGGAAAGCAAATAAATCAAAGCAGATGCACCCTGCAAATTTTAAAGTTGAGTTTTCAAGCAAAATTATCATTATGCCTTAGATTAAGTTCATCCATATTCATTATGTTATTAAGGACTCTGCCTTTCTGTTAATAATTACTGTATTCAAGACATTGAGATCAGTTTAACAAAGAACAACTTTCTACTTGGATTTGCTGCTTTGCAGCTATAAAATAAGCAGAGCCAGAAGAAGGTGACTAAACCACATAAGTTTCCCAGCTGCTACCTTTGGTATCTAAAGCCAAACAGAATTTATTTCATGGCTGACATTCCCCAGTGCATTTTGGGCAACATGAATGCCAAACCTCAGGTATTTCAGAAACCTGTGAGGCTAATGCTCAATATTGTGACTATTTAAGTCACTGTTGGTGATGAGTGGTGTAGTGATGGTCAGGGCTTGACCCAAAGGGCCCTCCTCCTTCAGTGCCAGCTCTGGAACTGTTCTCTGTGTCATTACAGAGTTGCTGTTGCAAAGTAGTAGAAGGATCAGGTGCTCCATTTGGGATATGGCGATGGAACAGATTGTTTTTGATCCCTCTTTTAAACACAGGGGATGGGGGAAGCTGAATCACAGAAGAGTGACAGGGAGGGGAAGAAGGAGAGAAATCTGGAATGTTGGAGGAGCCATGACAGAGGGGGAAGCTAGAAGGAGACTGAAGCAGCTGCTGGTTAGCAGATGGTGAGCATCTGCAGCACAGAGGCTGCCAAAAAAGGAACAAGCAGCTGCACCCAGCAGGTATACAGAAAAAGCTTGATGCACTGTCGGTGGATGGAAAGCAAGAGGAAAAGCAATGCAGAGAGAGCCACAGAGGGATCCTATTCTATAGGCCTGTCTACAGGTTCAGTAGCCAAAGAGTAAGATGTCAGCTTGGTCTAGAAGCCCCATGGCTCAGGTAAGAAGAAGACACCTGTAGTAGCACCACTACAAGGAGTGCTGAATGGGTGAGTAACACCCACACATGGTCCAGGTCAACTGCCACAGCAGATTTGAACCTATCTATAAAAAAGCTTAAAGGCACTAAGATGCTGTCTAGAAGTCAATACCTTTAGGTGGCTTTTTATTCTGCATTCAGACAGCCTGAGCTCCTTGCTGTACACCCAAATCCCAGAAAAGTTCTCTGCAAGCAACTATCCCAGTATCCATTCAACCACTGAACTGAGTGCTGGCTGCTTTTACACAAAGCAGGGATGATGGCCTGAACGAGCCTCAGCCACACAGAGCAATAAAAAACAGTTCTTGGAGGCACTGAGTCATAGAATCATGGAATGGTAGTGGTTGGAAGGGACCTCTGGAGATCATCAAGTCCAACTCCCCTGTCAGAGCAGGATCACCGAGGGCATGCCACACAGGAACAGATCCAGGCAGGATTCAATAACATAAAGGCTTCTATCCCATCAGCACTCCAGTTCTCTGTTCAAGTCTGACACAGAGGTAGTGAGTTTCAGTCTGGCTACACTGCATTATAGGAGTAGGAACAGGTTTTGCTGCCTTGGGTTGTTTTTAACCCCTGAAGCAGTTAATGTTCTCCCAGTTAGCTTCCTGCAACCATTTCCTACAGCATCTCAAACCCTTGGCATTTTGCCTGACTCTCAACATCTCTTTGTGACAGCTACAATGAGCTCATGCCAAAAACCACCTTCCTTTAGCAGCAACATTATGGTGAAACCATAATTGCTTTGTAGCCTCTTTGAAACCTGCCTGCCCACCAGACACAAGGTTTTGTAGTGCCCAGACTGAATCCACCGTCGTGTGAACACACATGAAGCTGGCACACAAATCCAGACATTTTCCTCCAGCAGTCTCAAAGGACAATGAACTTCAGATGCTTTTGATCCAAAAGCTGGCAGATCTAGAAGCCTAAACGTGTTAAACCATAAATAACAACATTGCTTTCTGTAGCAGGTTGTTTATGTTATAGCAGGAGTTACAGATAAAAAGCATTAAATAGATGGGCACTCCCAATCTTGTTAAACACTTAATCACCCTCTCAAATGATTATATTATCCTTGCAATGAGTCAAAAAGCCTTAAGAATAATAAATTAAAAATAACTAACAAATAAATAAGGAGATAAGAGGGCCTACCTACCACCCAGTGTTTTATTCCCACGAACACCTTACACATTCCCATTCAAAACCTCACACTTTTGATGCTTTTACAAGAGCCACCCATAAATTTTCTTCAGGATGATTTGGCAACTTGAGCTGCAACTAGGATACACAACATCCCACAATGAAGTAAGCCCATGAGTCCAACCTGAAGCATACTGAGATGAGAAAGGTCTTCTCCACTGGTAAGGTTGAGGGAAGTGTTCCCCCTGTCATTCCGGAAAGGGCTCCAGCAATTAAGCTCAGCAAAGGTCAGAGGAGCTAAATGTGATACATTCACATACTCAGCTAGGACACTGATGAACCCCAAGCCCAAGAAACTTCAGATGTCCACAATTAATGATTGCATCTAGTTCTGTGCCCCCCAGCTCAAGAGGGACAAGGATCTACTCGAGAGAGTCCAACAGAAAGCTACAAGGATGATTAAGGGACTGGAACACGTCTTATGAGGAAAGGCTGAGAGACCCAGGGCTCTTTAGTCTGGAGAAGACTGAGAGGGGATTTAATAAATACTTATAATTATATCTGAAGGCTGAGTGTCAGGAGGAAGGGGGCTGCCTCTTGTCACTTGTGCCCTGTGATAGGACAAGGGCAAACGGATGGAAGCTGGAGCACAAAGGTCTGAAGGACTCAAAGATCCCTTCCAACCCCAACATCCTGTGATCCTGTGAACTCCTGTTGAAAGCAACATTTCACATGAGCTCTACATCCATTTGGATAGGACCCACCCAGTATTAAGCTGACAGTTTTTTTAAATACAAACGTTGGGGTTTAGGCCAAGACAGAGAAATAAATTACATCCTAAATTTTCCAGGCAGAGCATGACACCTCTAAAACAGCATGGCAAGGGGACATAGCTCAAAGTGTGCAAAACAGGTACAAGGCCCATGTGTCCTTTACACCATGGCTCTCTTCATGCACAGGGCTAGTGCAATGGCAAAGACACACAAAGTGCCTTCAGCTAGAACTGTGCTTCTCAACCCCAGCAACCTGTACAAGATGCTCTCAAGATGTACCTCCTTGTTTGCCTCCCCTCTGATCTGGACCCACAGACTGTCAACAGGTCTGCTGCCTGCTCCACATCAGGACTCCATGTGTTTGAGCTGCACCTTTCCATAAAGCACAACTCCTTCTCCATCATTCACACCCATCCTTTGTAAAGTGACTGCTCCAGTAATGTTTCCTGCTCAGAGTAATGAGCAACCATTTCTCCAAAGGTATTGACAGCATCAACTTCAGCAGCTCTCAGGCCACTGTTTAAAAGCCCACATCCATAGTTGCTAGCATAATTAACCACAGAGCATTTCAGATCTTCACAGGCTCTTTGCAGCCCCAGTAGAGATCAAACACAAATCACTGGCTTCCCTGGGTAAAGATTCAAAGGTCATGGATTTGCCCAAAATTACACTCCTTTCAACTGAATGGAAACCAATTCCCCTTTTAGTCCAGCCAAACTAATAAGTGACACCCAAAAAGATCCAGAGAGAACTTTCTTTGAACTTTCAATACTTAAAGCCGTCTATAAGAAAGATGGGGCCAGACTTTTAGCAGGGCCTGTTGTGAAAGGAAAAGGGATGATGGTTTTAAACTAAAAGAGGGGAGACTTAAGAGTAGAGTGAAGGAAGTTTTTTGGTTTTTGGTTTGGTTTTTTTTTTTTACACTGAGACTGTTGATACCCTGGCCCAGGTTGCCCAGAGAAGTGGTAAATGCCTCATCCCTGGAAACATTCCAGGTCAGGTTGGATGGGGGTCTGAGCAACCTGCTTTAGTTGCAGGTGTCCCTGCTCACTGCAGGGTGGTTGGACTAGATGACTTTGAAAGGTCCCTTCCAACCCAAACCATCCTATGATTCAAGTTGTTATTTCAGGTACAAATAACAGAGAGGTGTCTGAACATCTGGGAATTCCATTAATCTTTAAGCAGCACAAGGCACTAGGAATTTAGTTGTCATCATGAGATTAGTGGAAGTTTCTGAAATTACAGTGGCAGTGTTAAAGGTGTTTTTTGCTTGATAGGAATTAGAGAACAGAAGTGACCATTCTCATTCAGGCAGGTGTATTGCAACAGAAGGCTCTGCTGGGCTTGGCTAAACAAAAATCTCTCATGTCTCAAAGCATCTGCCATGTTGGCCAATCTTCAGTAAACACAGGCATCATCAAACCCATGGCAGTCAGTCTGCTGATTTTACCCAAAACCATTCACTTCTGCACATCTCCTTTAAAATCCAGTTCAAACTGGCATTTCAGGTTGCATTTCTTTTACTCTTTTTTAAATCTCAGGTGATTTCTTTGTTCTCTGACACTGTTGAGCCTAGAGATTTTAAAACCCCACTCCCTGAAGTAAGCCAACAGAAAAATCCTACAGCTTTTAGGATTAATACTCAGAACTGGAAAGTTCTAACTTCGAGTTTGTGGGTTTTTTGATTGCAGAATCAAAAATCCACATCTGTAAAACAATCCAGAGTTGCCATAAATACCAGTTCATACTAACAACGAACACTGCATTATTTCATAGAAAATGAACCTATTTCTTGCTTATTTAAATTAGAGAAGCTATCACTTAAAGGATCAGAGTGGTAGGGGTCAGAAGGGACCTCTGGAGATCATCTAGTCCAACCTCCCTTGCTAAAGCAGGATGACCCAAGAGCAGGTTCCCCAGGATTCTGTTCGGGCAGGTTCTGAAAGTCTCCAGAGAGCAAAAAGACTAATTGGAGTTCCTAACAAAAATTAAGGAGGCAGCCTCCCTCCTGAAGCCCAAGAAGTTTAAGATAGCAAGGCTTGACTTTAGTCACACAGTGTCCAGACACCACTGAAATGCAGACTCTACAAAAAGCTGATGTGTTAGAAAGGGGAACACCAAAAAATAGGTCAGATATAAATAAACCAGCTCATATTAGGGGATGGAGGGTTTGGTTTTTTTCTTACGTTACTCTAGAAGATTCAGGAGAAAGAGGTTTTTAAAATATCCTGATCTTAAAAATTAGAATTTCACATAAGTTCACAAATCCTATCTACATTTCTATCTGTTACAGTCCCTATAACATGAGAAAATTCTTTCAGTTCAAAAGAAATGTGAAAGAATTTGCAGTAACAGATTTTATTAACAGCATATAGACTATACCTGACCCAAACACTAAGACAAAATAAATGACCATGTGTTCATGACAGGCCTAGCAGGAGATGGCCTGTTAGTCATGCTTAACTCCAAATGTGCCTGGAGACATTCAAGGTCAGGCTTGATGAGGCTCTAAACAACCTAATCTAGTTGATGATAACCCTGTTTACTGCAGGGGGTATGGACTAGATGACCTTTAGAGGTCCCTTCCAACACAAGGCATTTTATGATTAAAATTATAATTATTTTGCTGTTGAAAACAACAAAAAAGCAAAAGATGGCCTCCTGCTCCCCACCAAAGCAATTGCCATGCCAGCATTTGACTGGCCAGCTTGTAACTGGCACAAAAATGTATTATTTTCAAGATTGTTAAAGGCAAGTCAGGCCTCCAAGTGACAGAACTAGTCCCAGCTTTCAGAGACACTGGTCTCATAATTTAGGAGGAAGGAAAACAAAAAAAAAACCAACAACCAACCAAAAAACAACAAACACAAACAGAGTGAGATGGATTAAACGTGGCAAGATCAATCATTACAAAAAACAGATCTACAGCCAGCACCTTATGTACCCCAAAATGAGCAAGTCAGTTGTGCAGGAAACACACATCTGTTTCTAAAGCCTAAACCATCATTAAGCATCTGGGGCTTAACTCAGGTCATTGAGAGCACCATCCAGACAGGAGGGTTATATGAAGAGAAAAAATACTGTACTTTTATCTCCTGGTAAAATGGATCGGTAAAATCGGTCCTTCCTTTTCTTTTCTTCTGGGTTGGGAGGCAAAGGTTTTGAGCCATGGTTTAACGTCCCAGCATCTTTGCTTCCTGATCCAATCATAGTGCTGGTATTTCTCATTGGAGGAGCTGGCGGTTTGTCTTCTGCTTCCACTCCGTTGTTGGACATCTTCAGCTGGGAGGCAGTCACTAAGAATAGAAAAAAAACCAATAAAAATAAAACCACAACAAAGGAAATAAAAAGCCTTATTTATTTATTCTTTGTAATCTAGAATCACTTGCCATCAAATAAACCACAAGCAGGTATTTGCAGATTAGCCTGTAACCTCCTATCAACACAGGCCTGGTATCACTGAGCCAAATTCTTCTCAAGATCCAAGTTTTTTTCTGTGACCAACTCTACCCTCAAGCATTTGAGCTACTGATTGCTGAGAAAAGGCTTTTTCAGGATGCAGCCAGTTCTTGAGAAAACCAAGGACAGAAGTGTAGGTGGGGAGGCAGAGTGATGAATACAAGAAAGCAAAGAGCAGGGACACTCAACAAGTTGTCAATCTCGTAAGACCTTTCAGAACTAGGTCCACTAAAAGTTACATCAAAAGTTTTCATCGCTCTCCAGCGCAGCCTGATGAGAGAGACTGGAGTTTGTGCTCCCAGGTTCAATGCAGTCACTCAGGCTCTTTTGCTATAAAGCTGCTAAGTGGGTTCATAGGCAGAGGTGCTGGGAAGCTGCAGAGCTGTACCCATGTCACCTCAGACACGATGCCACAGCCCACCCTGGTCCCAAGCTGACTCTGGTTTTTCCATGGTAGTAGCATCTTTCAGGCCCAACTCAAACCACTGGAAAGGTGACTACATTTTATTCTGCTGGAAGGGTCAAACAAAACTAGATTCCCAATACACATATAAATCCTTAAGTAAATAATCCCTGGTGTGCGGATTTAAAGACGGAAGCTTTGGAACAGGGTAATAGATGATTCTGGTTCTCACTAGCTTGTTCCACCCAAATGAGATCAGCATGACTCCAGACGCAGCCTGGCTGCAGCAAGATCCTTCTGGAAACTGGAATTTGTCTGCATTATGTTCTCAGAAGGAAGCTGGGAGTTAACTGCAGAACAGAGACCAAAGCAGGAACAGTTTCTGTTTGGGTGGAAAAAGCAGTTCAACAGCTTTACGAATTTCACAAGCAGTAGGAAGATACTTTGCTCGGGGAGAATGACTGGGAGCCCTTTGCTCTCTGCAAGGGAGGAGTCCAGTTAGAGCCAAGATCTCTGCTGGTTTTCAGGGAGCTCCTTTTCTCTAGGATGGACTCGGAGGAACCACACTAAGTCACACTCCAAACAGACCCAATACCACAGAGTGCAATGACCACACAGCACCCTTACAGTCTTCAAACTCTTCTTTGGCTGAGCTGCTGATGCTCAGCATAACTGGCTAGACTGGGACTCAGGGCACACTGCTCACACAGCTGTGGGGAGCTAGAAAGGCAAATGCTGCCCACATATGGCACCCAGCAGCACCACATTAAACTCTGCTGAAAGCAGCAGTTCCTTAGCTATCTCCTACCAAGTTGTGACCAGTTTGAAGCTCCAGCTTCTCCTCCACTTAGCTGGTTCCCAGCTTCTGCACTCTTGCCCTGAAACAGGAGGCTGGCAGCACTGGGCAGCTGGTGAGGCTTTGGACAAGCCTTCATGCACAGGGAGCTTTGTAGGTGGTTAGATCCCAGCCCTGCTTCTTCCCAATGCAACTGTGCAATGGAGCTTTAAATTACAGACTAGCATTTGGGGTACTGATTTTAATGGTGGGATAATTTTGGCATTTGGGAGGAGTGGGGAGAAGTGAGCTGTGCATTTGTCTGGGTGTGCTCTGGCATGTGCCCTGCACATCTCCCTTCACTCATGCTTCAGCCTCATGACATTCTCCAGTATAAAATGAAGCAGAACTGAGTGACAGCTGGAGTGGCAGCCATGAAGTAGTGCAAAAGACTACTCTCCCTGGCTAAGCAGTGAAAAAAATATAAACTAAAACCCAAGTGGTCAATCTGTCAGACATTGCTGTGCACGTATCTTGTGCAACATGAAAATACTGAGGTCTTGCTGATGAGCTTTGCACATCATGGTGTTAGTGGCTGGGACTGAATTAGAGTTTGGGTCATTCAGCCTGAAGAAGAGAAGGCTCTGAGGTCTTCCAGTACTTAAAAGGGGGCCTTATAAGAAAGATGGGGAGTCTTTTTAGCAGGGCGTCTTGTGACAGGACAAGGGGTGATGGTTTTAAACTGAAAGAGGGAGAATCAGACTTGAGAGGAGGAAGACATTTTTTACACTGAGGCTGGCAGACCCTGGCCCAGGTTGCCCAGAGAGGTGGTAGAAACACCATTCCTGGAAACATTCCAGGTCAGGTTGGTCAGGGCTCTGAGCAACCTGCTCTAGTTGCAGATGTCCCTGCTCCCTGCCTGGGTGTTGGACTAGGTGACCTTGAAAGGTCCCTTCCAACCCAAACCATTCTGTGATTCTATAGCATAACTAGAGCATTTGAAACAACATAAGCAGAAGTGCCATGTAAGAGCTGCATTCTTTGCATTGATGCGTATTTAACCACAGGAAAGCAAATTGCTGGGAGAGTGCTAAGAATACGTTGCAAATGGGGAAGAGGAAAGTAAATAAATGTTACCAGCTCTGTGCCTGCCCAACAGCCCTCCCCAGGGGTGGGCACCACATTTGCTGTTGCAACACTCTGGGTTTATTCCTCAGGGGTTTGAATAAAGCTGCATCCAAGGATTCCCTCACAGGCCAGACTTCTGGAGCTTTGGGCATGGCTGAGATGGCAGAGGAAAATGCCTGCTGGGTGCTTCTCCCACCAAGCACAGAGGTGAGCAGGTGAGAATCAGTGCTTGCTACCTGCTGTCAGAGACACAGGACTAAGCATGGGCAAGGTTTCCTGTATTGGGGAATGCATGCAACATCAGATCAAAGGATGGCACAAGGAAAAGAACAGAACAGCACATGGCTCCAGGATGAAGAAAAAGGAGAAAAGGAAGAACCTTCCTCCACTCAGATTACAGGCAGACACTGGCCTAGTGCTGGGGGAAGGGAAAAGAACATAAGAAGGAAAAAACAAAACAGAATAAACAAACTTACAAAACAAACATTAAAAATCCAAACAAACCCATGAAAACATAAGAAAAACTTTTGGGTGTTATGCATCCTCACTCTCAGCTCCACCAGGGCAAAACCTCAGGGACATCTACTCACATTTTCTTCAATATAAGCGGGTTTTTCAAAATCCCTCAGTCAGAAAAGACAGAGGACAAGTGAATTAGTGGTACACAGGGCTAGAATCACTGGCAGTACAAGGTCTTGTTTATCTTACATTATTCACTGAATGAGCAAGTAACCACTGAGAATTTATGTAGTTTAACAAAAAATATTGTTTTACAGATATCTGATAGCTGAAACTTTCATGTGAACAAAGCCTACAGTTCACATTTGCCTTTCTTCCCCATTGCTCACACCCCCAGATCTTCCTCCTTATCCACATTTTGTTTGGAGTTACAAGAGCTATATAATCTGTTTGGAGATGGGAGGTGAGAGAAATCCTTCAAGCCATAAAACTGAAAGACTGGTTCTACAGAATCTATCCCCTGAAACAGCAGCACTGGCCCAGAGGGCTCCCAAAAGTCTTTTCCCATTCCATATTTAAAGGGAAAACAAAAGCCCTGCTTACATGAGTCCTCCCACTGTGATACAGATACACAGTCTATCCCCAAACTCAGCATTGTTATCCTTTAAACTTCTACTGGCTTCAAACTAATGATGAAACCTTGTCCTGACCAAATTAACACCCATCTCTCCAGGGCTTTACAACAGAGCTAAAGCCCCAGAGCACACAGCCCCATCGAGTGGTTACCGAGGTGGCTTGTCTCCCTCATCGTAGTCTTGTTGACTTTGCAGATTCTCTTCTAAAATAATCTCCTGCCAATTCCCATGTAAGCAGCCTTTAAACAACCCCTGTGCAGGCCCTGCTCAGATTCAGAGCACCAGGCAATTGCTTCAGCGTCTGGCATCACATCAGCACCGTGACACTGAAGTGAGTCACTCTGCTCAGCACGATCCATCCTGACAGGAATGCAGAGCGTCACTGGGCCCAGTTACTTTCTTCTTCACATCAGCATGACTGTGCTTTGAGAAATTTGTCTTTGGTTTCCACAGCATGATTAAGTGAACAGTGGAAGCAATGAAACAGCACATGAACTTTTCAACTGCAGTCAGATGAGGGAATACGTTGTATCTGCGGACACAGTTAATCCCAACTACTGTATATATTTTAAAATACCAGCACTCAAACCAAACCCCACAGACAGCAGTAGGAAGGCATAATCTTAATGTAGGACTATTGTTTCTGCAGCCTTTTGGGAGTACTGAAAGTTTGGGTTTTTTCAGCACCCAGTACTTAAGAAAATAAAAGTTTTATTATTGTAACCCATGAACGCCGTGTCAAGTTTCAGAGGCCTTCAAATGCTATCTGGCCCTCCCCATCAACTCTTGAAGCCCATCAGCTAAATCGTATTACCCCAGCCTCAACAAAGTCCAACAGCAGACCTGACCAACTCTCTTTTCACACCTACAAAACAGTTCTGCAGACAGGAGTGACAGACAAGGGGACACGAGACTCAGGAAACCACTTGGCAGTTCAAGACAGAGTGAGCAGCCATGCTGAACACAAGATGGCACCCAATGGTGCAAACAGCAACACCCACAAGTTCAGAGTACACAGAGGTGCAAAGATCCGTGCAAATCAGCTGACCTGTGTGAAGCAGACATGGCTCAAACCCACAAAGTTTCTGCCTGTATTTTTCCTGTACAGGTACAGGCTCCTGAGCTGTTCATCTAGCAGAGTGGGACCCCAACATATGTGGAGCCTTCTGGCACTACTGTAACACACATGAAAGGAAAAGAAAAAAAAACCCAACCAGAATAAAGATGCTCTATTTATGTCATCTTTCCTTCTGGCAAGCCACATCATTTCAAACCTGATGCTCCACACTGAACTATAAGTTTTTATCAAGCTGGTTGTGTTTTCTTTGCATTCCTTAGCAAGACAGGCAGATGACTGATTGCTAAAACAGAAAGTAATTAAAAAGTCAGAGAAGCTGAAACCCACGCTACACTAGATGCCATAAAGATAACTATGTCCAACGCATACTAATTGCTGGAGTCAACACGAAAACTCATAAAAGAGCCATCTATAATTCATGCAGTCTGGCAAGACAGTAGCTGTTAGTTACTCACTACAACTTACAGATGAATAAACTATATTAAACAAGAGGGGGGGAGGGAGCTGCTCAGAAACTGTTTCCTCCTCTGCCTAGTACCAGACATCTCACATTTTTCCAAGATGCTGTTTTTCTGTTGTTGCCAGGGTGAGGAAAAGGTGTCTTGCCCACAAAAAAAGGCAGGAGTCTTGACCTTTAAGACGATCCTGATCAAAACAAGCATTTTACCTCTGCACTAGGATCCTTGCACCCTTCCACTCCGCGTCTGGAGATTGCTCATACGTATACAGAGTTAAAAATCTCCTTCTTCCTCCTTGGGGTGGGAAGGTGGGCGGCCTGTCCCATGCTCTGTTCAAACACACCACAAGCAGCAGGTTCTCTCTCCATGTGTCATACTTCCATCCAAAACCCAGCAGAAAGTTATGGGCAGAGTTTACCAGCTGGCTTTTGATGCAGGATGAAAAGACACTAGTTTTTTTCCTTTACTACATTACACAGGACTAAGCCTCAAATACAGTCTCACACAGAAGGAAAGGTGCCCCACACGTGCTCCACCTGAAAAAGAGGCAAGAGGTGTCCTTTTCTTCCACGCAACAGCAGATGGGATCTGGGACACGTGCTGTCACAGACAAGGGCAGAAGCAATGTACACACCCCGAGGGAGGACAGGCTGATTGTCACATTTGGAGGTGATTAAAAAAACCCAGAAACTGTAGCATCGAGCTGTCTCCCCAGCCAGTTACTGCACCTCCGAGTGCTGTGCAAGTGTGCCAATTAAACAACAACAAAAAAAGTCAATGTCCATCAACTCATCAGCCCAGACCCAATATTTGCATGTGAATTAAAAAACCAACAACCCAGATTTTAATAAATTTCTAGTAAATAAAGAATTACAAAATAGCAGTGTTAGCTCATCTCTCTTTAGAGATTACCTGTTAGACTCCTGCTTCCAACACCCAGAGACACAGATTAACTTGCTAAATTAAATGAAACTATAATCACTAAAAATAAGTACACATGTAGAAAAGAATATATGCACTGCTACAGCCAGAGTGGGTGGGTGTGAGGAGGGGGGAAGGGAGACACATTCCCATGGCAGATGGCCAGCTCCTGGCTGCAGTCTTGCTCCACTGCCAGCAGTATCTTCATAGTGCTAGACATAAAGGATGACTGACCAGTTACAACTCAACCAGAATGCTGGAGGACAACGTGGCTTGGAATTTTAAAAGCCCAGAGACTGGGGAGTCCTTTTACACAAAAACAAACAAACAAACCAACAAACAACAATTCAACCCCAACTGTTTGAGCTAACTGCAAGAACTGCAGGTGGGATTCCCAAGCCTGTATTTTGTAAGAGGACACAGACACCACTGCAGAGGGCACTACTTCTGAGCAGTAGAGTTGCAAAATCTCTTCCTGGGCAGATATATGTGCTAACCCATCACAGCACACAGATCTGCTTCTAAAGAAGAACAGACTAATTATAACTGCTCTATCCCTAGCAACAGAGCAGAGTTCTCCTTTCACTCAAGTTAAGGAGGCTTCTTTCTGTTTTAAACAATCAAGGCCCAGCTTTCACCGACCTCCATGGCATAGGTCCACCCGTGGCCGCTGTGACAGTAGCCCAGGCACACAGACAGTTTCAGTAGCACTTAGGCAGGTCAAGCCCTTTCCACCACATTAGGCTTGTATCCAAAGCCACAAAGAAGCAATGCCAGATTCAATTGCCAGGGTTCCATTTAGCTTTGGTTGTTTCATTAATAACTATTGTTTGACACTGTGTCAAACAATAACCATTTCACAATCAATGGCAGCTATACCCAGGTTGCTGCAGTACACAATGAATTCACCTCACTTCTCCTCCAGTCAAGTAGCTCAAAGCTTTGAGAGCTGCAGAGACCAGCTCCAGCTGTTCCCATCCACAGGCAGCAGCCTGCTCCTTTAGACCAATTGCTTACCCCCTTCTAACAGTTCTTTGAAACAGCCCAAGAGAAATAAATTGCATCCATATTTTAGGAAATTTAAAAAAAAAAAAAAAAAAAGAAAACCCAAGCTGAGACAGAAGGAACTAAGAGTATAATTTTAAAAGCTCTCAGCCCACAAATCATCCTCTTTATTTCCTCATCTCCAGAATTGCTGTCTCCCCTCCCCCACCTACATGCCTGAACAAGCAAGTTTGCTGTTGCAGATGTCAGGACAGGCTCCCTTTTCCAGTGCAGTATGGAACAGTCTTGGCTCTGGTTCCACTGCTGCTCACAGGAAGGCAGAGCTTCAACCGCACAAGTCAAAGTGCTGACCAGAGTCGGATCTTGCTAAGCAGGGTGGGAAAAATAAAAGCGTCTTATGTTAAAGCATACCCAAAGCCCATATAAGCAGGTTTCCTGCAGGAAATCTGTGTTCCAGAGGAAATGACTAGATGCAGCATAAAGAAAATATATTAACACACACATTTAAACACACCCCTGCTACTCTCCACCTAAGTTACTTGGCTCTGTGTCCAAACTGTGCATAAGCAGCAACTGAAAGCAGCTGAATCATTAATCATTTTTCCATTCAAAAGTTTCCAATCCAGAAGATGCACACAGAGCACAGGGCTCACAATTAAGCTCCATTATCCCCTAATGTGGAATAATTCCTCGTACAAAACCTGCACCTTGTCATATGCAGAGATTTGACATTTGTAATTTAGCAATGAGGGTGTGGGGAAGAAACATGTTAGAGAACTAGAACATTGTCAGGTCAAGTCAACAACATCCCACAGGCACAGAGGATACTGTAATGCAGTGGTTAGCAAAAAGCCACAGTACGTAAATAGCACAAAGTTTGCATTACTCTTTAAAAGAGAAGGTTTTTCTGAGCAGAGATGCCAAGACAGAGACCTGCAAAGATGAAACCAATGTCCTTAAGTGTGAAACCCATTCAACTCCTTTCTCGCTGGGAAACTGAAGAGCAAGAAGACAACACAAGCATCATTAGTGGATGAAGCCATCCAAGATCTTCAATTAGACTGAGGGGGAAATGCCACAGCAGTTCAGCACTAATTGGAAATGCAAACATTTATCATCAGAGCTGCTCTCACTGCTGTGCATAGCTCCATTGTGTTCACTACAGCTAATGACAGTAGGAAGCCCTGTGCTCCTTAGTATTTATGTAATGGCTGGCAAAGCTGTCACATTCCTTTAATTGCTAGCCAGGATTTTCACACTGGCAGTAGTTTTCAATTAAAGGAAATGGCAAAGATTGCTTCAGTTTCACATTGCTCCGTTCAAGTTTTGGTTCTTCTTCAAAGCTGAGGAAAAAGGAAGAATGAATAAGTCTCCCAAGATAGAATGAGCTCAGCAGCAACCATGAGCTTTTTGTAGACAGAGTTCAGAGACAAGGAAAGAACAAATACTCAGCACTGAAAGAGCTAACTTAGCATCAGTAAAGACAAACAATTTAAGAACTGCACATAAATCTGCTTCAAGATAGCAATGATCACTCCAATTATGATACGTTCAATTCTCTAAAAGCAGTTCATTTAAAAGGCAAAAAAAAAAAAAGCCTAAGGTAGCTCAAGGTTTCCCCCTAATTGAGCTTTCACAGTAGAGCTTTCTTTGCTGGTAGAGCATCAGCTCTGTATAATTTTATGCCATCTAGCAAAATGCCCTGTTGTACCTGCTTTATAATCCCAGTACGTCCAGCAGTAAATGCAGCATGTCTAGTGTGGTAACATCTTGTGTTCCTAGGCTCCCTTCCTTGTATCAAATGGACTGCAGAGCATTCACGTGTGCATTAAGAATCATCATCCTTGGTTACTTTAATGAGCAGCAGTTTGTTTTTAGGAGGTACCATCAGGCGTTTTATCACATCATTTACTCAGGTCCCAAACATACTTACTATATGTCAGTAGAGAGAAGAAAGCTCTGTGGGCCTGGTACAAAGGAATTGCTGTTTCTGCAATACATTACAACACGACTCTGCATTAGCGTTCAGTTAAATAAAGCCCATGAGCCCAGGGAACTATTTTTACTCCACTGAAAAAAAAAGGAATTATAAGAGCATCAGTTATTACAGTAGCAGGCCTATTTGAAGGCACTATGTCATTAGGAGTAAGAGTTAATAACAGGCCCAGAAATAGTTGGCAAGTTTTTCCTCAGCATCTCTGTAGAAGTCTTTCTGGGGCATGGATCTCCTTATCTTGTTTTTTTGCTGTGATTACCTAAGCAGCTTTAAGTAGGGCGCATGGTTCCTCACTGCTACCTATTTAAAACTCATTCTTTCTCAGGAAGCTGCAACACCGGCTGCAGCCACAAAACCCAGTCCAGTGGAGACTGATTGAGCTCCTGTGCACAGCCCTGTCACCATCTGCAGCAAGCAACTTGCTTTTTTCAATCCAATTCCCAGTGGATGAGCATCTACATCAAAAAATTAGCAACAATGTGAACTGCGGGTTCAGCAGAATTTGGATTTCACTGATGGATGGATTGCTAGTGTGCATGTTTTATTCATCTCAAGACTGCTTTGTCAGGTTGGTTGCATCTCCCCTCTGTACTTAAAATGTTAAAAATCATTTTATGGCCACTACTGAGCAGCCAGGAAGCTCCATAGGCAGTTTTGTACCTTTTCTAAGTGCTAGACAAAACTCACTGGATTTCCAAAATGAAAACAACAATGGAAGGTGGATGCTCCAGGAAGCAGCACAAGACAAGGCATTTTGTTCAGTATTCCTCTCTGTTGCTGTAAATTCACAGGTATTCACAAATCCCCTTGCTGAAGTCCCCCAGCTGCCTCCCACTAAGGTTGGCTGCATGTGAATGAGCTGCCCTAAGAGAGCACAGCATGCAACAGATCAAAACACTGAGTTTGCTGATCATCCTTCCTTCATTCCAACAATTAAGATTCAAGGATGCTCACTAACAGCACGCTCTTGTTGAGGCTCCTGCTACCTACCCACAACCCCAAGGTTTCCACAGTGTTCAGGCATTCAAACCAGTTGTCATTTCAGCATCCATCCCAGGCTACATGCCCACTTTCCTATTGTAAATCCATGGCAAGAGAGTGTAAACCAAGGTATATTAAATTCCATATCCAGCACACTACAATTTCACTTCTCACATTTACAGCAACAGCTCTGTTCATTATAAAATCCAGGTTACAAACAGGGCAGTCAGGTTTGGAAACAGCTATTTCACAGCTCACAAGAAATCTCAGTGTTGGTCCTCAAGCATACCCAGGAGGAATGCACAGGGCTGCACTTCCCAAAGCAATTTTGCCCCATCCACTTTATGGCGTTTACACCCTGCCTTCTGTAAGTGCTGTCAAGAAAAAGTTAAAAATTAACAAAATCCTGCAAGTGAAGAGTTACAAGCTAGGCAACCACAAAGAGTCTGTTTGGTAATCACAGCAACTAGAAGAAAAAGTCCCCAAGACCTAAACACTGCAATTAGTTTCTAGGTAACTGCTGTTAGCATTAGGTCAGAGCACTGCTTTCATCAGGTTTGGGTAGAAACTGTAACAGAACACAAGGCTGATCAAAAACAATGATAGATTATAGAATTGAGATGTAACCTTTAGTACTTCAATACATTATAGTAATAAAAACCACACCCCTAGGAGAGGACTTTGCATGTAAAGTCCATGCAGGACCACCCTAGTATACTAAGATAGACCTGAGTCAATATGGGTGCAAATGAACTTTTGCAATATAATCATTAGTAACCAATCAAGTTTTGCAGTGTGATTTTTCCAGAGTTACGTTATCTAAGACCCTCTTGTGACTCCTGGAAAATGAGGTGTGCTAGCTTGGCCAGTGAGCACCCAGAACCCTTTTCTGCTCAAAACTGGAATAGAACAACTATCTTGACTCTGTGTGTTGGTTTTCTACACACTGGGAGTAAAGAACCCAGATTTGGGACAACTAAGCACTGCCTCCCTTGTTACCAAGGTCATTCACCCCACAGAGCACAAGCTGCAGTAACTCCCCCTTTCTTGTTCTTACACTCCTCACAAAGGGATGTGGAGAAATGAAATATGATGGGAAAGGAGATCATGCAAATCAATCCAGAATAGGGCAAGACCAAGCAGCTTAAGTGAACAGATTAGTGGGGGTTGGAATGGTCCTATGGAGATCATTTCGTCCAATCCCCCAGTTCCAGCAGAGTCACCCAGAGCATCTTGCCCAGGATCATATCCAGGTGTGTTTGGAATCTCTCCAGAGAAGGACACTCCACAATCTCTCTTGGCAGCCTGGGCCAGGCTCTGCCACCCTCACAGGAACTAATTTTTTCCTCCTGTTCAGATAGAACCTCCCAGATTGCAGTTTGTGCCCATTGCCCCTTGTCCTGTCACTGGGCACCACTGACAAGAGTCTGGCCCCATCCTCTTGACACCCACCCTTTAGGTACTATTCAGCACTGATCAGATCCCTCCTCAGGCTTCTCTTCTCCAGGCTAAATAGCCCCAGGTCTCCTCTGCAATTAAGAGGTTGCTCCTTCTACTTTTTATTTCCAGTCGTTTCCTTCGAGCTGAGTTTTCTTCCATTCCTGGTTATTCTTGTACTGCTGGTATTTGCAGGTGCTGATTCACAGCCTCCCAAGATACACACATTTGGCTGATTTTATTTTTAAGTCACTTCATGCTGGAAATAACTCTTGTTTTGCTGTGAACACTCTTCAATGTACATCTAAGTTTTATCTGAGGAGCTTAAATATTCTGTTTTAACAATAGCCTTAAATTTTTATCAGTCTCTGTTGCTCTATTACAATATTATAAAACAGACATAATTTCCAAATTTCTGCCCTGCCATTTGTGCTAGTTCCCTTCTAGCTTTAAAAATGTAAGTTGGATTTGAGCCCAATACGTGTCCTTTAAACTTCTAACACAGTTTGAATTTACATCCCCAAGGGTGAAACTTCCTGAGGGTTTCAATCCTTAATACAATTTAAGATCTGCAAAAAGCTAATGCTTTGTTTCTGACCAAGCTGAACTGAGTCAGCTCAAACAGAAGTGGTCAAAGCCCAAATCACAACTTTTTAAAATAGGATCTCAAAAATCAACCCTGAGCAAATCAGCCCACAAGTCTGTCACTTGAATTTCCCTGCCTGCAGCAGACAGCTTCTATCTTAGATCCAAGATGAGGTGCTGTCTCCAGCCCCTGCTCTGCTGGCTCCTTCCCTCCCCCACAACGCATCTGTATTCTGGATATTTCCTTGGAGATTCATTAACTGCTCCTTCCTCAAACGCTGGGATTATTGGCATTTTTCTCAGACTACATTTCTAAGCATTTAAAAGACCTGTCAGGACAGAGAAATAACTAAATACGAAAAAAATATATCAATTCATCATTCTCACTGTCAAGACAACACAGGTAAAGAGAAGACCTAAGTTTTGGTTAACATTTTTGAAGACTGTTTTCTATCTTGCTTGCCTGCATATAATTTACATAGCATTTCACACTCTCTTTTAATGTCAGTGTCCTTAGAGGGACAGGATGAATTAGAATATTGGTATCTCTAATTTAGTAGGCAATTAGACCAATAACAACAAACCAGAGCTGAATGCATGCCCAAAACAATCGAGATAGAATTCTACTTTAATTAAAAATCAGTCAAATAATCTATTATCCCAAAATTGCTTTAGGCATGGTTCCAATCCAGCACATCTTTTTTTAATCTTTTAGTTCCTCACCCAGAAAGCGATTAAACAACACTGTAAAGTACCAGAATGGTGTTTTCTGTCCCAGTTCCTCTCCCATCTGAAGAGCTCAGGAAAATAGAGACATAAATGTCTCAGTGTCAGTCAGATAGTTGCTAAGCCACTTTAAAAAAAAAAAAAAAAAAAGACAAATTAAAACCTATAAAATCAAAGCATCTCCTGCCAATAAGTGTCTTCCCACTCTTTGTCCACTACCTGCAAACACCACCTCAAAGGGCACCTCTTATTTCCTCATATTATCCCCCTCTTTTGTCGCCTTTGTCAAAAGGCAACATGCCTTCTGTGGATGCACAACATACATGACAAAGATTTTTGTTGGGTTTTGGTATTTTTTACAAAAAAGAGAGAAAAATAAATATATTTAAAAAGAAAAAAAAAAAAAGATAAAGAAAGAGAGGAATATTTCAGAAATCACTTTTTGTTTCTGGATTTGCTCTGACATGCTCTGTGGGGCCCAGCTGCATAACAAGAACTTCAGCCAGAGCAGTCAGCAGCAGCTTGAGGCAGTTACCTGCACATGGATTTGACAAATGGACCACTCGTGGAATAAGGAATTGGCTGGGTGGTTGCACAGTTGTGGTCAATGGCTTGACATGCCAGTGGAGACCAGTGACAAATGGCATTCCTCAGGGGTTGGTATTGGGCCTGGCACTGTCCAACATCTCTGTCAGTGACATGAACCGTGTGCTCAAGGGCACTTCAGAAAGTCTGCAGAAGACATCAAGCTGTGCAGGGTGAGTAACATGCTGGATGGAAGAGATGCCATCCAGAGGAACCTTGACAGATTTAGGCTTGGGCCCACACAATCCTCATGATGTTCAGTAAGGCCAAGTGGAAGGACCTGCACCTGGGTCAGAACAGCCCCCAGTATCAATACAGGCTAGGGGATGAGTAGATTGAAAGTAGCCCTAAGGAGAAGGATTTGGGAGTACTGGTGGATAAAAAGCTGGACACAAACCAGCATCCTTCACTCACAGCCCAGCAGCCACTGGCACCCTGGGCTGCATCCAGAGCAGCATGGGCAGTAGGAGAGGGAGGGGATTCTGCTCCTCTGTTCTGCTCCACTGAGACCCCATCTGACATGGACATGCTGGAGTAGGACCAGAGGAGG